>JBBPKA010000078.1:0-121603 GCA_038088995.1 Guyanaporus albipodus | reverse complement strand
AGGGCCGGGAAGGTGCGGGGCATTCCAAGGGTGGGGAGGCGGAGAAGAAACGTGTCAACCTTGTCGTGGATGGGCCCCCCCCCCCCCCTCCGCCATGTGTCAGACTGTACTTGTCATGGGTGTGCCACCACCACATGGTACTTTCTTCTTTCTTTTGCAATGGGGAATGACGCGATCGGCTGTATCGGTTGGATGTTGTTGATCGCGTTTTTTCTGATTGATAGACACAGGACTGCCACTTGAGAGCCAGGCGAACGGAACGAAGATCCATCCGGAGCTGGCCCAAGACGGAACCCCCTGCCCCCCCCCCCCGCCCCAAATGAGAGCACCGGGCGTGTACGGGAGAGAGATAAGGACCGAAGAGGAGGACGTCAAGTGCATTACGAACGTGCTGTTGCGGCGACGTTTCATAGGCATGGCCGGATGGGGCAACTGGAGCCCAGAGCGAGTTGGACGCGTGCTCACCGCGGCGTGCGTCCCTTATGTGCGGGTTAGCTCGAGTGGGGTGTGTGCCCTGTTTCCGATCGCTTGTTGTTGTTCGACTGAGGCCAATGGGGCCGCGGTACGTCATGCTGAACGACACAGCCCCGGGATCGGGGAAAGAGACCGGCGTACCTGAGACGTGTTTCTCGCGCACGACGACGACGACGACGAGGGAGAGCAAGTTAAAAGTATATGTCGCAAGGGCGAGTTCCTCAAAGTCTAGACCGAGGGGGGCCCGAGCGGCCGTGGGTCGACACGGCTCTCATGAAACGGCCGAGGACGACGTCAATCATGCACGTTTTCAGTGAGGAGATACGGGCCGGGTACACGCGGTATAATCGCCCCCAACAGTTTCAGCCGGCTTCTATCTGCTATCGGATGCGAGAAGAGACGAGGACGGCGGGCGTCGGGGGCGAGGGTCGGAAAAAAAAAAAAAAGGTAAGAGTGACATGTAGTATACTCTACAGGATGACACACGGGAGTCTCAGGATGGTTCTGCGGATCGGCGTACCGTCGGCTACGTCGGCTCAGTCGGCGGGATCATCGCCAACACGGCCTCGGCGCGGCGACGACGACGACGACGTGTGACAGTGGGCCACCTCTCAACTCCGGAATTCTTAGTCTGGTAGTGTACAGGGTATCCAGCAATCGTAGCCAAGCCTGGTGACGGGTATCGAATGAAAGAAACGAAAGAGACTACACATCCCATGATGCACACACGTCCTGGGCGAGAGACACCTCGACACGACTCAGCGTGCGCCACTCTCTTTCTGAGCGACCCGCCAAAAAGGCGTCGATCGCGTCCGACCAATCTTGAAGATCGTCCAGCGCGCACTCGCGGGCGAACTCGTCGTCAGGTGCGTGTTCATAACCGATCGAGATGGACTCGAGGTGGCACGGAGTCAACACGTCCAGCGTCGACGAGAGTGCGTTAGGGAGGACGCGAGAGGCATTGATGTGTACGTGTGTGACGCGAGGCAGGCCGGCGGGTTGTTGATCTGAAAGAGGTGCGAGCGCAGTTCCGAGCTCGAGTGAGCGGAGCGGAGGACAAGCACTAAGCCACGTTGTGCACGTTTGTTTCTCGGTCTCTGTATCGGAAGTGTACATGCTGCCCGTGATGACGAGTCTCTCTAGGGCAGACTGAGCGGGACGGACGAGATCGAGATGGGTGTCGCAACCGAGCCATGTGTCGCGTATGTCGAGGGAACGAAGTGTGGTGAGACGCAGGATAGTCGGGAGGGCGAGATCGCTTCCAAAGACGGGATGAGGCGGCACGTCCACGTCGTTGGTGACGATAGGGACATTGTAAGGGACATCACAGGGATCGACGTGTATGGCTGAGCGGGTGATGCGGGACAGGGAGAGATGGATGAGGGAGGGAAGCGCTGCGGCGAGGGCGACGACGAGACGCTCGGAGCTAATTGGGGGGGAGGGGGGGGGTGCTGTGAGCAGCTGGGGACATGGGACAGGATGGGAGACACGTACACGGGTGCGACGTCTTCTCTGCCCCAGCAACCGATCTCAAACGACTGGAGGTGATCGAGACGGGCGAACGCGGACACCGCCTTTTCTGGATCGAGCGAGGAGGCGAGGGAGAGCGAGAGGGAATGCAGGCGGGTGCAGGACTCGAGGAGGGCCAGGATAGGGTCCGTCGTTGGAGCCCCTGTGCGACCGGACTGGTGTTTCGTGCAGATGGTGAGCGATCGGACATACTCGCCGTAGCGGGCGGGTACGTGACGAACAAAAGCGTCGAGCGAGGCTGCAGACGCAAGGGAAACGTGTGCAAAGATAGCAGGGAGACAGAGGGTGCGGACGGTGGAGGATGCGGCAGAGAACGTGCACACGTCGTGGTGGGGGAGGTGGTGGATGACGGCGAGGTGGAGTTCTGTAGGGAGGACGTGCCAGGACATGATGGATACCACGGAGGAGGAGGAGAGGGTCAGGTCAGGTCACGTATTTGTATGCCTTGTCCTCGTCGGGGGTGACATGTGGGATCCGATTGACAAGGACCAGAGTGTGTTTCCCACGCCCTCTGAATGACGCCTATCCTCATCCGGCGACCCTCCGTCCGACGCGGCGCAATCACCTCCGCTCAGCCCGGCTGCGGGTCAACTTCTATGTCTCACGCTCGAAGAGTGTGCATGTCATTACGACGCGTCGCTTACGACATCATTACATCGCCGCGTTTCATCCGATCCGGAAATCCCCGGGGTCACGCCTTCGCTCCCCCCGCAGCTTTGGCGTCCTCTGCCGCCGCCACGGCCGGGTTCACCTTCTTCCCGTCCTTCCAACGGATCCGTGGCGGCGGGGCTCGGTTGCGGCGCCCCTCGCGTGATCGTACCCGCACGACTGAGCCCGGTCAGCGTCCTCCGTCGTATCTAGATCACGCTCGTGTGTTGCTCACCGTGCGAGTGTATCGCGCACGAGACGCAGTACGCGATTTTGATGTACAGCTTCGGAATCACATACTCTGCCCGCGCACGTCAGCCACGAAGACACACACACACACACACACACAGGCTAGCGACACCCACCAGGATAGATGCTCGCCTCGCTAATGTCTCGTACGGCCGCACTCTCGACCATGTTCCGCACCGTGAAGCGCTTGATCGCCTTGTCCTTGGCCACGCACCGCGAGCAGTTGGAACAGCGCACGAACCCGACATGGCCGCGCCCTTTCTTGTTGCGTCCACCGTTTCGTCTTTTCTTGGTCTGTCTGTGCGTGAGCCATCGGACGCAGAGAGGCAAAGCGCCATCGGGTCAACGACATCCATTCCAGCATTCACCCCATCCACCCCATCCGCCCGCCGTTCCCTCGTGAAGACGGCCTCGCGACCCGAGGCCAGAGACGGCACTTACCATGTTGCACACTCGGAGCGTGGTCTGGATGGTCGTCGTTGTCGTCCATGCGTGCCACGAACCCCATCCCTCATTCGGCATATCCCGAACTAATTCACACGCTTGTACATAGCCTGCCCTATACGAGGTACATGTCAAAACACGGTCTCGACCTCGACGTCCTCTCTCGGGTCGGCGCACTGCTGTCTCAGCGCGTCCTGCTCCTCCGCACTCTTGAACACCTTGCTCAGCCTAAACTTGCCATCGCATCCTATCCGAAACTCGTCCGCCCGCACTGATTGGATCTGCGAGAGGTAGCGCGAGATCTCGAGTGCGTCCTACACGGCGTCGTTTCATGAGCACACTGGACGCTTGATGGCTCGTCAAGATGCCATACTGACCTCCAACCCGAGCTGCACGCCGTCCGTGAGCGTCGTAAACAACAAGTTCTCCACTTCTTCCCTCGGCGCGTCTAGAACGCGCGATGCCTTGGCACACGCAAAGATCGCAGACCCGGACTCGGACCGACGTTGGAGATATTGCGAATTCAACACGTCCAGTGGCACTTCTGCCGGCTTAAGAGCGGACACAGACGCGTCCAGAACAGCCTTGACTGTCTCCGACAGGTCCCTTGCGGAAGCCACTGCAACGCATCACGTTGGGCAAAACATCCCGTTATCAACGGCGAGCCTTACTGACCTGTTCTCGCTAGCTCCACCGTGCGGACGTGCACCTTGGGATCCTGTGGCGCGCGCGCATGCGCACGACGCAGTAACCGCGCAGCCTTCAAGTATTTTTCTGCGGCCCATGTCAACATAGCCCCCCCCCCCCCCCCCCATGCGTTCAGGACACGCACTCTGCCGTATCGCAACGTCAAACGCGGTCACGTTCACCTCTATATCCTCTTGGCCAAACTCTCCTAGCGACCCAAGGAACTTGCTCGCTCGCTCCAACGGGTCATCCGCGGTAACGAGCGTCAGCCCCTCTGGATCTTCGTCCTTGACCGGGGGTGCCTCCAGTCCCTTGTCTTCGTTTTGCTTTACCCGCACTAATAACCGGGTCGTGATATCGTACAGACGAACATAGACGGAACGATGCCAAGATTCACCCTTTTGTGAGCTCACGTCGTCCGTCTCTTGCGAGGTTTCGGCCGTCGCTTTGTGCGCCGCCTTCTTTGCCTTGTTCAGCGCTTTCTTTGACACTTCGCCGGTCGGTTCTGCAATGGAAGATCGCTCCACAAGAACGCATGGCACGACGAGATCCAAGTCCTTACCCGGCGGATGTAGGGAGTTGATGATCAAAGGATCGTCGTAGAGCAGAATCCATATCTGGCCGTGGACACCGTCAGTGTAGGATACTTTGGTAAAAACGGATCCGTTACGCGAGCGCTCCACACCGCAGCGTGGATGTATGCAGGGTGGGAGTGGAGATCGTCTTCCCAACCCAGCATTCTGTAAAAGTGAGGCCAGTTGCTCGTACGACCACTCTAGACGACGTGGACGCACGCAACGTAAGAACCAAGCATGCTCCTGCGAAGGGAATACAGGTGGAAGTCGTATTGCTCTTCACGGAAGCTCTGGAACAACTAAACGCAACGTTCCAGCCCCGGACGAGCGTATCACACAGCGAAGCCTCTACCTTTTGGATCGCATAGTACGTCTTGAGCGCAAGGTGATACCTTTTCAGTCGTCTCTGCGCGTCCGCCACTTCCGTGAGATAGTGCAACGCCTGCATCTCTAGCAAGTCCACCCCGGCGGATATGCCCTTCTATATACGTCGTCGTCAGTGGGTGTAACCAGGAAACGGGGGGGGGGGGGGGCGCAAGCATAGAAAAAAAAAAAAAAAAGTCGACCTTGGTGAACAACGCCAGGACCTCGTCTGCCTCATTGATCATCCCTGCACGCAGTCGATATTTACCCGACTTGGTGTTCACATACCGGTCCTGTCCATCCAGTCTCCGGGCGTCGTCCATCGCACGCACAGCCCCATACGGATCGCCGGCACGCTTCAACACACGCGCCTTGGTCATGTACAGCTCGGGTAGCGTCGGCGTGTGTTCTATCGCAACGTGGAGGATTTCCAGCGCCCTCTCATATTGTCTCAGAAAGGAATAGTGTTGTGCAAGGAAGTAGAGCGTCCAGAGGTAGTATGTGGGGTCCGGAGATGCAGATGGCGGCCCCTGATCGTTCGGGGAGGCGCTCGAGCGGATATCCTCGACGACGCCCTGGATCGACTGTAGCTTGAACGGGTCAGTGTAAAGCGTTTTCACGTCGCTAAACAGGGAGGGTATTCCTTTCTGAAGCCCGCGTTCCAGATAGGGCTTCACCAATGCCTTGAACGCTTCGCCTGGGCCAACGATGAGCAGGACGTCGTTTTGCAGCACGGTCTTGGCTTACCCTGTGCGATGGTCAGAGCGAGCCGTTGATGCGTGTTTGCTCTGGGGTGCTTGGACGAAAAGTCTTTGAGGATGCCGAGGGCCTTTGTTCGCGACGCGTCCGTCAAGCTGTCTTTCATGGCGTAAGATTGGGTCGGTCAGGGCCATATTGCGCGCATTACCAATGTCGATGCCAGCATTGGCAAGGAAACCCTTGTAATAGTCTTGACTGTCGGGATTCTGGTCGATCAGCTCTCTCCACGACTGCTGGGCTGCCTTGGCCCAGTCCTCCTTTTGGGCGTCATCCACGTTAGTGGTGGACTGGAGTTTTCCAAACAGTCGCGCTTGCACGGAGGGTCAACAAGCGAACGGTAGGCGATCCATCGTTGCTCACCTCTGCATTCTGCGATTGTCGGTCGATCGACGAGCATTTTATCCTTTGCTTTTCTATCCAACAGGGCCAAGGCTTCCTGGAACTCTCCCAACTCTTCCAGTATTTGGATGTGAAAAAAGACAAGTTCTCCATATTCGGTATCGCGTGCAGGAACGTTCTAAGACGCAGGATGAGTGCAAGTGAGGAGAAGACGATCGTCGGGCCATACCCGCAAGAAATCGTCGATATGATCGAGGTAGCGTCTGGCTTCCGCGGTATGACCGGCCAGCTTGTGCGCGAGGGCGGCGCCTATCCAGTGAACGCGCGAGTAAGGACGCAAGCGGAGCATCTGGAGACGCGACTCGACGAGCGCGTCGTATTGACGGGTATGCGTCTGGAGAATGGATGTTTCCCGGATGATGTTAAAGTTGTCCTGTCATCCCTCGGTCAATGTGACAAGGAGATATTTCCCGCGCGTGGTGTCCCACCTTGTCGATCTTGAGGGCCATCGTGTACGACTTGAGGGCTTCTTCGTAGTTGTGTTCGCCCTTTTGGACGAGTGCCCAGACGTGCCAGCATATATGCGATTGGAGGTCTTTGCGCATGCCCTCCTTGATCAGCGCTATCCCCGCCTCGCGCTCGCCGAGGTGGACCATGACGAGGCCCTTCATGCACATGGTCTCTGCATCGCGGTGAGCACGACGACGCTGGCGATGGGCGCGCACGTACCGCCATGCTGAGGATATTTCTTGAGGATCTGGTCTGCGATTTTGCGACCCTTTGAGAGCTGCTTTTGCTCGTAGGCTTGGAGGAGCTCCGAGAAGAGCTTGCGCTCCTTTTGCGTGAGGCTCTGCGAGGACATGCCGCCGCCGTGGGGGTGGGGGTATCTGGCGCGCGGCACACGCACGGCAAGGCCTTCGGACTTTAAACATAGTTCAATCTCAGACACCCACCCCTCAACATCGTTGAACGCGGTGTCCGACGCGTTGAGCTCGTCGTCCCGCTCGTTGTCGACGATGGTGGCACACACGCGCACCGCCGTCGCGCCTTCCAAGAAGCTTGCGTTCAACGAAAAGATCGTCGGCAAGTCGCTCTCGACCGACACCCTCCTCAAGAAACTCAAGACGCTCCACGCCGAGCTGGCAGAGCTCGACCAGGAGCTCGTCGACGTCGACTCCCTCTCGTCCGCGCGGACCCAGCTCATCAACACCTCTCTCCTCCTCCACAAGGACAGAGGCGTCAAGGCCTACACCGCCTGTTGTCTCGCAGACATCCTCAGGCTCTACGCGCCCGACGCCCCTTATACCCAAAACGAGCTCAAGGACATCTTCCAGTTCTTCTTCCGACAGCTCTCCGCTGGGCTCAAGGGCACGGACGCCCCGTACTACAACGAGTACTTTCACCTCCTCGAATCCCTCTCCACCGTCAAGAGCGTCGTGCTCGTATGCGATCTCCCGCACGCCGACGAACTCATGTCCGAAATCTTTCGCGACTTTTTCGCGCTCGTGCGACGCGACCTCGCGAAAAAGATTGAGCTCTTTATCGCCGACATCCTCGTCGCCCTCATCGACGAGTGTCAGTCCCTGCCGAGCGACGTCTTGGAGACCGTGATGGCGCAGTTCCTGGACAAGAATACGGTGGGTCTTTGAGCACATCGTGCCGTGCGTTTGCCGTTCATCAGTGACGCCCTTGTCAGCGTCTGGACCAGCCCGCATACAGGCTCGCGGTGCAGGTCTGCAACGTGACGTCAGACAAGCTGCAGCGTCACGTCTGTCAATACTTTACAGACATCATCATCACCAATTCGCGTGAGCTCGAAGCGGAGAGTGATTTCGACGACATTCGCTCCGCACACGATCTCGTCAGACAGCTGAGCAAGTCCTGTCCGTCCCTGCTCCACAGCGTCATACCGCAGCTCGAGGAAGAATTACGCGTCGACCAAGTCCAAGTGAGGCTGATCGTCACTCAGGCACTAGGAGAGATGTTTGCCGACAAGGGCGGTTCCGATCTCATCAGAAAATATCCGACGACATGGAACGTGTGGCTGATGCGCAAAAACGACAAGGTAGCGGTTGTACGTCTGAAGCTCGTCGAAAGCGCCCGAGGGTTACTCTTGAACTTGCCAGAACACCGGGAGACTGTCGAAGGCGAGATTCAATATTCATCCCTGTAGACGACAACCTTGACATGCTCTCGAACAGAGATGCTCCAGCTCAAACTTTTAGATCCAGACGAGAAAGTTCGTGCTGCGGTGTGCAAAGTGTATTCTCAGCTCGACTACGAAACCGCGCTCCACTCTGTTTCGGAGACACAACTTCGGGCAGTTGCTGGGCGTGGCATGGACAAGAAGCATGCCGTTCGTGTGGAGGCCATGAACGCGCTGGGCAAGTTATACAGCCTTGCCTATCCGGAGATGTACGTCCTTTTCCCCCGTGAGTGTCGCCATTTGATGCGCATATATCCACAGCGAGAACGGTGACGTGTCTGCTGTCAGACAGTTTGCGTGGATTCCGAACGAGATCTTGCACGTTTCCAACATGACATCCGAGGCTAAAGCCGCTGCAGAGCAAGTCATTGGTGACTATGTTCTCCCCTTGCCTTCGTCTTCCACAGCGTTTGCTTCGACATCAAGAAACGTCGAGGTCGACGAGGTAGCGTGGACGGATCATTTGCTCAACACCATGCAGCATCTAGATGACCTCGGTGTCAACACTATTTTGAGTATGAGTGGGATTAAAGCAAAGTGCGTCGATTGGTTTCGTCCATATGGCCAACGAGAATCGATATTGTGCATAGTCGTCCGACCATGTATGAGCACTATCTGCAAGCCTGCATACAAAACAACGTAAGCCCTCCCTGGATGTTCGTCCACGTTTTCCTTATCGGTGCATTAGGGAGGTGTGATTGACGAAAACGAGGAATTAATCATACAACGATTAAACAACGTGATCAAGCACTTGTCTCGTACGTGGTTTTCAGGGTCCCATCCAGTGCTCTGACACCCTGTGCTAGGTCAATTTCCTGACCCCTTCAAGGCAACTGAGGATTTACACGCCTTTGCGAAAGCGAACGAGAATAGGCTTTACAAATTACTGAAGACATGTGTGGACCCCCAATCGGATTTGAAAAGCATCATGAAAGCCTCGAACGAGTTCCTACGACGCGTAGAGCAGTCGTTGGAGTCCACTCTCTCGACGATGACCATCTTTCTGCGTCGGGCGACGCTTCGGATCGTGAACCAGTCGTCCGTTTCGACCCTCATCAAGAGAGTCCAGAAGTCGGCACCTTCGTCAAAGCACGCCCAACAACTCTTGACTTACATATCGAAACACTGTCCGGTCCTTTATAAGCCACACGTGAGCGAATTGACAAAGGCGATCGCTGAAGAGCGGAATGTGGTGCTGGTGGAGGTTGGCATGCATGCACTCGCTGCCGTGGTGAAGGTCGATGAATCCCAAGTGACGTTGGATGGGTATGTTTCTTCTGCTCCCTGTTGAGACAGTTTGTTAACATGTCGCAATTCTTCGTCCCGCAAAGACGGACGCTAGAACGCGTAACGCGATATGCGCTCGGTGAAAACCCAAGAACGGCCAAGTTCGCAGCTCGCTTATTGGCTTTCTCGAAGGAACATGAAAGCACTTGTATTGACATCATTGAGGTATGTGCACTTGTTCATGCTTGCTTTTGTCGTTTGTTCAACGCCCCAAAGTCCATCCTAGAGAAATTTTCGGGAGCAACCTTGGAGGAACTCGTCGCCCACACGACCGTTCTGGCACAAATGGCTCGTTTCAAACCCGCCGCATTTGAGCATAGGAGCGATGCCGTCATGCAATTTTTGATTAAAAAGCTACTGATGGGTCGTTGGCCGAGCGATCCGGTAAGCATGGTGCGCATTGCCTCACCACATGATCCCTGACCCGAGTTTGTGAATAAGGAGGCAATGGACATCGATGAGGACTGGGTGCAAGATGACGACATGGCACCGCTACAGAAGGCTAGAATCCTTGCTTTGAAGGTCTGTCGGAACCGGTGTCTTGCCAATGCGTCTACAGAGGGCGCAGTGGAGCTTGCTACGCCCGCGCTTAAAATGTTTTCGACATTACTCGAGCACTCTGGATCGTTTTCGGCAGATGCACACGATAGGTTGGTTTTTTTTTTCGAGCTGCTTGGGACGTGAGACTGATGCATTGCGCTTAGCCCTTCGGTCAGGTCACGTATGAGGCTACAAGCCGCCGTATCGCTTTTACACCTTTCTACTGTTGAAGCATTCGCAAACGTGATAAGTAATAATTTTATTTGGCTAGCTATTACAGTCCAGGTAGGGATCTTTTTGAACTGACGTGCGTGGGGACGGTAACGTGCGTCGTTACAGGATCCATGTTACCATGTCCGAATAACCTTTTTGACAAAACTCGTATCTCTACTAACCGCGCGCAAACTCCCGCCACGCTTTAACTCGATACCCTTCCTGACCATTCACGATCCTGAGGCCGACGTTCGAGACAGAGTGCGCCCCAGTCTCTACGAAATGTGGCACTGAACGAAAATGCCTCTTCCAGGCCATAGCTTATATTTCGTTTATCTCAAAATCTATTCCACCGGCCGCACGCGTTGATCACTTGGAATTAATTTTCATCCGTCTTCTTCATCTTCTTGCTCACCATCCTGATTTTTCCACCGCACACGAGAATATGCAAGAAATGGCAAAGTGGGCCTTTGTTTCCTTTGCCTCAGGGTTCATTCCCACCCGCTCATTTGCCTTTTTCAGATATATCGAATTTTATCTCGATTTGATTGCGAGTACTGAGAATATTGCGCTCCTTTACCACCTTGCGATGAAGGCCAAGACTGTACGTGACTCGGAATCGCATACATTTAGCGAGGTACGAAGATTTTCGCTTGAGTCGCTCGGGTATGTTGATCATTGCCGCATGTGACCGAATGTAGAATCTCTACACGATGGCAGACCTCGCTCAAGAACTTATCAAATCTCGCGCGCAAGCTCGATCTTGGATCCTACAGAGTTACCCCGGTAAGGTCAAATTGCCCTCGGACATTTTGCGTACGCTTCCGACTGCAGAGGCCGTTGCCAAGGTAATTCACATAGCCCCGCGGGCCGCATGAACAGTTCGTGCTAAGAAATGATGCAGGTGGTCAAGACACAGTATCTCTCCGAGGCAACCATCGCCTGGCTGAAGGAGATTAGGGGGAAGTCGGCCACGGCAACAAAGGTGCGTCGAAGAATCAAATTACGTGCTCCTCGTTGACGCCTTTCTGGTCTAGGAGAAGAAGCGAGAACCGAGGGAGACGAGGAACGGCAGGTCACCACCTGCGAAGCGCAAAGCTTCTCGAGCTCGAGCAAACGGCCCACAAAAGTGGGTACCTGAATAACGCGGAATACAGCATCCCGTTGATATCGATTTTCTTCACAGGCGTGTGAAGACGCAGAAGGTGGCACGGTGGAACAGTGACCAGTCTGAATCAGAAGAGGGTTCACCGTCTGACGAGGAATCGGTCCCTGATCCATCAGAGAAAGCGACGTCTCCGAGACGCTCCAGCTCCGTGGTGAGCGAAACCGCCCATCAGGACAGCAACAAAGAAGAGGACGGCGGCGAACCGTCAGAACGAGAGAAGAAGTTCAGTCGAAAGGCAAGAATGAAGGCGCAGGTGAGTCGCACATCCGGTTTGGTCGACCAACGGCGTTGAGGCGGTTGAACAGAAAAAGATAAGCAAGCAAGTGAAGAAGGGTACGACGCGACCGAGAAAGTCTTGACCATGTTCCGACGAGGTAGATGGATCGTTTACAGCCTATTTGTGATGCCGTGTATTGTTACGCATGTCCCGTCCGCTCTCGCAATCTCTACGCTTTGATATTCTTGTGCAGGTCGGCCATTTGCGGTGTAAATCACGGGACGCCATAAAGCGTAAATTTACTTCTTCCCCTGTTGCGCCGCCCCCTGACAGATTCACGCGTCGGATGGGCCTGTTATCGCTTCGATGATGGAGACCTCCGCTACAAGGTGCGCTGGTGAGTGCCTAATTATCATCACATGCCACAATGGACGATGCTATACTTGGATGTTGACCGGAGTCGAGGTCATGATATGGGGTCGCCGCCGGACTTCGTTTCTACTCCAGTGTGAGACAGCCCCAGAGTTTGGTGCTAATTGCCGTTTTCTAGGGTGAGCTCGTTACTCGCCATGTGTACAGGTCGACATCGTGACAGGTGAGCCTCCTGAAGTCCAATCCATTCTAGAGAGTGACTGAACATGGCCGGTGACCTCTGCGTACCCTTCCATCATCCCCGCTAACGCGTTCCTTGGTCCAGGTAAGATCCTGCGCCGGAACGTCGCACGCAGATTGATCGCTTCCATGTACAGCGCGAGAGACGGATCGTGTCTCCCCTGAACCGATGGCTCCTATCGTTTTACGCATGTCCCTTGGATATCGATGGTGAGCAAGGCGTCAATTAGATGGAGACCCAACATCGCGATGGGCACAGACCTTGCACCACTCACATCGTTTCCCAGGCCACCTGCGAGGGAAGACGACAACGATTCCAAGTCATTTCCAAGGCGTGTTGCGTTCGCTGAGGTGTTTATCAAGGTGATCGTCTTTTCATGCAACGGCCATCACACCCAAGCCTCCTATTTCATACTACTGGACCTGAGCAAAAGTCGCCGTGGGCCGGCGAATGCTTGGGCTGGCGGCGGAAACAGGACTGACCCGTGGACGCCTAATCGTTCCGAATGTATAGCCCTTTGAGTCAAGGGTATTCCGCCTTGGCATGCGTCAAGCGCACATCGCCTGATGTATCTTAGGCATGAAAACTTGCGAAGGCTTTCAGGATTAGCACCAGCCCCATATAATCATTCGGGCTACACGACGCTGGACGAACTCGCATTCTGGATGCTGGGATAATTCGATGGAAATTAGAGAATACGCTTTTCCGCCCGTTGCGCGGATCATTCATTATCGCCCGGTACCATTCATTTTGTATGGTGCCCTGTGACGACTTAGTCATTCAGGGCATAGCTGGAGGAAGATAAATACCCAGATATATCGTCCCACATTACCTTCTGCCTCTTCGGTCTCATGTCCTCTCAGTTGCAGTCCGCTTTGCAGCTCCTCTTCTTGAACGGCTATATATCCGGTATGACCATTCACACGGCTCGAATGCTATTCTGATAGACCACTGTAGTCAGCGTTGTTACCGCTGTCGTGTATGATTATAGTGAGTGATTCATTTGTGCTCCACATCTGTTACTGTTGTGTCACCTCAGTTACAGTTCTTGCTTTTCCCAGTGAGGTAGTGCATCATTTCCTCTCCACTGTCACTTTGATCACTCATAAGCTGTGGAGATGGAGTATATTTGGGTGAGCAATTGTAAATTATCATCCATTTACAATAATTCCAACAATTTCACAGTGTAGACCATGGACATGGGTTTCTACAACATTTGTTCTTGTGTGTACATACATTTAGGTGGTTTCTCTGAACTGACTTGTACAATAGGTTCGTTATGTTGGCCTTATTTGGGCTATGTAGGTGACAAATTAAACTACTGTGGTGCATTTACTGATCTAAAATTCATTTTCAAGCACAGTTTCACTTGGTATGTATGTTGAAGGGTTTAAAGCTAGGTTATTCAGTTCACCTGGTACAATCACAGCTGGCAGCATATTTGTTCCTGGGCCTTTAAATGTCAGCCAATCACTTTGAGTTTTTGTCCATGACTAATTTTTTTTTACTTGATAGATGTATGTGTTTAATAGGTATGAAGCCATGTACTTCTAATGTCCAATAGATGTAAGTATATTGGCTTGCTTGTGATGTCAAAAGGTAAATGTTATCCCAAAGGTACTGCCATTTTCACTGCACAAAATTATGCATACATAATCTTCATTTGTGCTGCTGATTGTAAGCCATCTTGCCCTTACACTTTCTACCATGTTGATCTGCAGTACAGTGGTCATGATTCTTCGTGTTTATGCAATGTGGAGTTGCTCCAGGCCAATTCTGTGGTTTCTCTTGTTCATTTATGCAGCCCAACTCATCACTGGCATCTATGTTGCTGCAGTCTATGACAATTCCAGTGTCCACCTCTCAGGTATGTTCTTATCTGTCTGGAATGCATGAATATTGTCATATAGCCTTCCACTCATCTTTTCAGTGACAATCAGCCAACTTCTCAATTTTTCATTTTGCAATTATTCAGTCATAAATGCTCCATCAACATATTACCTGTATGATGAAGTCCCACAAATTATTCTTGGTGCTGCACTATTGGCCCTTTCTATCATCCAAACTCTCAAACAATCATTTGAAATGTATCGAACAACAAATCAATGGCAGCCTAACCAGTACATGCAGTTACTAGTCAGAGATGGGATCATTTATTTCATTGTGTATGTCCCTTTGCCTCTACCTGTCCCACCTCTCAACTTGGCAATATAACTAACTGCCAGATCCTTTCCCTATATGCCCAGGAATGCTTTGAATAATGTCATTAACATACTGACAGCCCAGAGTTTTGTACCAAACAATGATGTGGTGCTCATCCTGATCTTGATTGACTTTGTTACAATGGTCTCCCTGATGCCTTGGTTTATCATTACCGTGCGGAAGCTGTATGAACGTGACCTCCGCGGTCGCAGGCAGGGGGTCGACACAGGTTTTGGTGGTTTGTCTCATCCCGAAGCCAGCCAAACCGCGACCATGTCTTCGATCGCGTTCGCGGATGGCGCTCCAAACCAAGAGGATCAGGATCAGACGGTGCAGGGCGATGCAGACGATGTAGAAGTGATTCGTCTCGAATCGCGGGGAGAGTGCATGTTTCACGCTTGAGGAGGGACCCGGAGTTGGTGCAGGAGCCAAGCAAGGACGGCAGTGACATTGAATCCTTATTTCGTTTGTAGATGCGTGTCTCCTCGTTTTTGACTCGTTCGTATTTGCGTTGCCTGTGGATTTGCTTATGATCGTCTTTATTCTCTATTTGGTGTGGCACATCAGCAGTGGTGGCGTACAGTGTAAATATACATGTGGATTACTGTTGGCGTCCCCTTCTCAAAGAGGCCTGATCTTGCATGCTTTTTCCAAGGAGTCGCAGAAGGCGCACTTGCGTGTTGTTGTCGAGGTCCCTAGTGAATGTTGAGCGTCGGAAGCTGACCGAAGTGCATACGCATCGCCTTCTGCCAAGCGCGGCTCCACGACGCACGACGGCGATACCACAATCTGATCCCTGCACAGTCTCTAGTCACGATAGAAACGGGCAGGATGAAACCTGCTTGAATGCTTCTAGCATACTTGTAGAGGATAGATCATAGACGACGATTTGTGTGCCCTTGCGTGCTACGGGAATAGGACACGACCCTGTAAAGTCAATATATTAGCTTTTCGAGCCGTGAGCCCTACGACTGTGCCAAAGAATGCCAAAGAGTGGCGTCGTGCCGGGACGATCAAGGTAGTCTTCAACGTGCCAGTGGAACATGTAGCACCACACGGCGCAACAGTTTCTGCTTGTTCTGTCCGTCCCTGTCATCGACCTCCATAGTGGAACAACACCCACATCCGACCTTGGTTGCGAGCCGATTGACGGAGTCGTCACTTTCGCTTTGTGAACGAACTTGACCACAGAGTGCAAACGAGGTGTACGGGCTCCATGCGCGGCCATTGACATTGACGTCGACAACATTGATCTGGACCGAGGCGTGGTTTTTGGAGGTAATTAATTACCGTCCCTCCTCGACGGCATCTGCAAAGTCGATCGCCGACCGGACGAGGTTTCCATACGCACCAGTCCACGGACGAAACCATCACTTGCCAATTCCTGGCAACGAAAATGATGAGCGAGCAAACCCGAATAATTCTCACCGATATTTCGCGCATGGGGATGAGGAATGGATCATCGGCGCTACTGCTCCGAGCAAGACTTGGGTAGGTGCCACAAGCAGAGGTTCGACACGAGGACCGGTGTCTTCTTCCAGCGAGCCGAAGCGATGAAACGTCGTGAAGATCAACTGATGCATGCGAGAACTGACGCATGCACAACCACTCTTGTTCCGCGGACAAGAATATGCCCATTTTATCACCGTTGTTCCTGTTAGGGGTCATCAAACCCAGTGCTCATGAAACGCGAGGAAAGAATGCCTAAAACACTGGAGGAACCAGTCGACCTCAGCCCCTGAGCGATTTACCAATCACGCAAGTTGAGCGGAGGACGCGCCGCAGGCATCTGGAGAGTGCGTTTGTTATGTTGCCTTCTTTGAAAAGTCTTGCGAGTGTACGCGCGGTCTACGCAAGGGTTAGCAGAGGATCCGATTTGACAAGAGCCCATGCTACGGCACATTCCCATTAGCGGCCTGCTCAACGAGCACTGGACGAATACTTACAAGACTCCGATGTATTTCCTATCGGTCCTCGAATGAAATGCGTCACAAGCAAGGAGCATCGACAAAGACCCACAGGGGAGTGGGAGCCAAAGAGGATTAATCGCTCAAGTTGACGATCTAGTTGGTGAGCTGGCATCAACCACAGGTGCCGACGAGGGAACAGTGGGATGCGGTGGCGGAGAACACCTCGAATCCTGTGTCGATACCGTGCGATCCACACCGAGGATCGCGGTGATAATTTCTCATATACTGACGATGAACCGAGGCATGAGCGAAACTTGGAAATTGAGGTCGAATACAAACGTGAGAGAGGGTCGGGACGCGCTCCTCAAGCCGGAGAAGGCCTCCGCCTGTTGAATCAGGCGCAAGTCGAAGATCGGGCGATAGAAATTTGAGTGAGCACTGTCGTCGCTGATCCTTGATGTCAACGTGACGATTCCCAGGAAGTATATGTCCCTCGAGGAGGGATTGCTTATCAAAGGCACGATTTAACGACGGCTGATCCGCTGCTGCGTGTATGTTGATTCTTGGGGTATAGAACACTTACTAGCATAAGTGTCGTATATTTGAGTGGGCAAATTGGATCTGAGTATCATAGGCCTTGGCCCATGTACGGTGGTATTCGCTTCATTATGCTTGTCGGTCTGCTACCATCAGATAAATAGCCATTCACTGTTGGAGTGATGGGATTGCAGATTCATATTCAAGACGTGATATGAGGTGATACACAAGGGTTAAATACCGCGGCGAGAAACGAAGTTCTGTGAGAGAAAGATAAGATGGTGTCGATGCTATGCCGTATTGTGCACTGACCTCCAGGTCCTGTAACGTTGCAACAGCGAGTACGAATTTTTTCTTGGAATCCGTCACTTGTGTACGATCAGTTCATTTCGCAGTTGAGCACGTCATGAAGGTCTACCTAACGCGAATATGTTTTCGCGCAAAAACTCGGCTAGTTCGGCTAGGGGCGTATCGGGAGTGATGACCGTGTATGGGTGCGATTCATTGCGGATGAACTTGGACATGTGAAGCTTTACGGAATCTCTCTTGTGGGGGAGGCGCATGTGAGGACGGTGGATGAAATCCAGAAGAGGATGCCGTACCGGTTTTGCCTCTCCTGCTTGCCATCTGGCCTTGAGCGCAGTAGCGTCGATATAGCCAAGCGGCCGCTTATGCTTGTCGAGGACACTGGGAAAAGAGGGCGAGTGAACAAGACGTGCAGGACGCACTGAAAGCGTAGTCACGGTATGTGAGAGAAATCACGCTCGTAGGCCATCCTTATGGCATATGAGATGGATTTGTCGGCCGGAAGCGAGAACGCTGGAGGGAGTTGGAGATCCTAGCAGTGACCGATGGGACTCTGGCGTGAGCACTAACGTGCAAACGTACATACCTCCACGACTGCGCCCCTGTACCTGTCTCCTGGTAGTGACATCGGGAAGGTTGAAGAGAGAACCAAAGTCGTCATGTAGCGCTTACTCGCAAGTCAGTCTTGGTGATGCCGTACCAGGTCGCACGTGATCCGACTGTACGTGATGCACAGGGGTTAAATTACACGTCTTTCAACACCCACCTCATGGACGAACATCCGCAGGATCCTTTACCTATACAACGGCTCCACGACTCACTCATTAATCGAATCGCCGCAGGAGAGGTATCTATACTACTCCTCATCTCTATCGCATTCACTCACATCTCGCAAAGATCATACACAGACCAGCTTCTGCATTGAAGGAACTACTCGAAAACTGCCTAGACGCCGGCGCTACATCGATTCGCATTACAGTAAAAGATGGAGGAATGAAACTGCTTCAGATACAGGACAACGGTTCCGGAATACGCGTGCGTTTATTCGCCTGTCGTCATTTCCATCCGCTCATTCCTGAACAGAAATCCGACCTGCCCATTCTAGCTGAGCGGTTCACCACCTCGAAGATAAAGTCTTTCTCTGACCTCTCCCGGCTGACTACCTATGGCTTTCGTGGTGAAGCCTTGGCATCCATATCTCATGTTGCTCGCATGTCCGTCGTGACCAAAACCAAACCAGATTCCTGCGCCTGGAAGTAGGTCACCTCTTCGTTTCATTGGGAATAAACCCAACCTTTTCTGAAGAGCATGCTACTCCGAAGGCACACTGGTCCCCCCGAAAGCAGGCCAGACGCCAGATCCTAAGCCTTGCGCCGGAATCGACGGAACAACCATCACGGTACATACCCTTTTCAACCGTTTTGCTGCTTAACTTGGTGCTCACCTAGTTAGATTGAAGACATGTTTTATAATACACCCACTCGCTTGTCGGCGTTGCGTAGCCCGTCCGAGGAGTACGCAAGAATCCTCGATGTCGTGACCAAATATGCCACTCATAACTCCAAGGTTGCATTTCTTTGCAAAAAAGTGTGTGGGCTAATAGCGCATTTGATACCTTACTGATCACACCGACCAGGTCGGCTCTGTGAACCCAGAACTTTCCACTTCGGCTACATCCATCGATCAGGCAATCCGTTTGTTGTATGGCCATGCCATTGGAAAAGAACTCTCGCATATTGAGGTCTCCTCATCGTTTACTGATAAGGCTTCACAACCTACCGGATCTGGTGATGCTGATGACGCCGATAAATGGTCTGCCGAGGTTTATTGCACAAGCCCGAATTATCAAGCGAAGAAGACTGTGTTCCTGCTTTTCATCAACCGTAAGTCAACCTTGCTATGGGTGAAATTCGATTACTCACAGTGTTGTAGACCGTCTAGTCGAGTCATCAAGCGTCAAACGGGCGATCGAAAGTGTATACAGTGCGGTACTCCCCAAAGGTGCATTTCCATTCGTGTATCTTAGGTAAGAATAATCAGTCAGGACAAGAGAATCCATTAAAGACCTCAGTCTCGAAATAGATCCTCGTTCTGTGGATGTGAATGTCCACCCTACGAAACGAGAAGTGATCTTTTTGAACGAAGAAAGCATAACGGAACGAATATCAGACGCTATACAACAGGTAGTTAGTCAAAGTCATTCTAGGACCTTTGAGTATCAAGTAAGTTTTGGTGAGCTGCTTTATTCGTGTCATTGACAATGTTTAGACATTGCTTACTGGCCACTTGAATGGATCGAATACACGAGCCAATCGGGAGGCAAGAGAGGGAGAGAATGAAGAAGAGGAAGAGGAGCGCCCGACTTCGGCATCCCATGGTATGTTTCTCGAGGTTCTGCCTTACGTTTATTTACCGCGCTTCAGCAACCAAGCTGTATTCGCACCACAAAGTTCGCACGTCGGTTCATGACCGTACTCTAGAGTCAATGATCCCGGTCTTGAATCCTTCACGTTCTGATGGCGATGATGTGTCTAAAAAAGCAGCTGGCCTGCGTGATATTCCCGAGTCCAGCTGTGATTTAACGTCCATCTTGGAACTTAGGAAGTCAGTGCAGAAGAGCGTGCACCATGGTATGTCCTATCAGCCGTTCGAAGGGACAACCAAGTTTACTTTACTCAAGATCTGACCGAGATCATGAAGAAGCATACATTCGTCGGAATTTTAGACGACTATCGATGTCTATCACTGATCCAGCATGGTACAAAACTATATCTTATCAACCATGCGGCCCTGGCGTATGTCGCGTTTTTTGCTCCACCTGTCCTAGGCTCATGTTCGTAGCGAAGAAATGTTTTATCAGCTCGCGCTCATCCAATTTGGCAATTATCGTCGGTTAAAGCTCGATCCGCCGCCACCGCTCCGTACTCTTCTAAAGCTTGCGGTGGACGCAGAATCAGGTACAGAGAGAAGTGGGCTGAGCAAAAACGAAATAGTGGATGTGAGCGCTCCTCGTTACCCACTTTACTGATCAATCTGAACCAGGGGTCGGTTGTCCTCAGCGTATCTCGAAGACGCTCGCCACGCGACGCGACATGTTGGCCGAGTACTTTGAGATCAATATCACTTCAGATGGGGAAATCGAGAGTTTACCGCATCTCATGAAAGAGTACACTCCCGACCTCAATAAGCTGCCTGTCTTTCTTATGCGTCTTGGACCACAGGTGAGGCATTTTTTTGTAGCGGACGATCCGAGCGACTAATTGGAATGGGTTCGTGAGGTGGAATGGCAATCTGAGAAAGAATGCTTCTTCACACTCATGCGCGAACTTGCATATTTTTATTCTCCATCTCCATCGCACTTCGTACCCTCAACGTCGATTGGCGGTCAAACACAGGCAAAGGCTGTGACATGGCAAACGGAGCACGTCTTGTTCCAAGCCATGCGCAAATTCCTCGTTGCGCCGAGATCGCTGCTAGAAAATGACGTTGTTCAGGTGGCCGATCTTCCTGATCTTTATCGAGTCTTTGAGAGGTGTTGATGGATCGGAAGATGACCTGACCTCGATGACTGCTATGACTTTTATGGTGAAGGACACTCGTGTAATAAGATACCTGCTAATGGAAATCATCATCCACTTGTTACAGTGGACATCGGCCGAGTGGTGATTCACCGACCGCCTGCGAAGATCATAAGCGTCGCTCTGTGGCTGATGTCAACTAGCGGGTTATATAGAGTAGGTCGTCCCGATTTCGGCTGGACGAGCCTACCTGCTGACTCGTCTGATCATGGCGCATATATTCAACCATCGATTCTGCCTTTCACTCGCAGACGCCGAGCGCTGAGCATCATCGCCATAACTCTGGCATGCACTTCATGATCACGAGCTCCCAAAGGAGAGCTGTCGTGCGTCACCTGTCCAAGGCCAGGGTTCCTCTGCGTTGACGGGCTCGTTGTTGCTAGAGCAGGTAATCTGCCCACAGACGGTGGGCCAGTGTCACGCCGCTTCACAGGGGAAAACTCGGAGGAAGGGCTTCTCCAATGATCTGCAGGGAGGTTACCATCTGGGTGGGTTGGGGAAACCAACCGATTTGTTGTCTGATCGTCAGCTCGAGGTTCGTTTCCCCGACCGCAATCCGTTGCCGGACGCCATCGTCCGACCCCAAGATTTGCCACCGTTCGGTACGGTACGTGCCTCCTTTAGGTCCCGTTCGTGAGCGAGGCCGATCCTGGGCCTCAGGTATGTCATACGTCAAACAACCTTTATGGCCTTTGGCAAATACATAAATATACACCCAAGTATACTCTTCGCAAGTGTGGCAGCTTCAGACCGAATAACGAATGTTCTGCGCTCGTACAATCACCACCTTGCTCTAGTGCGAGATGCTCATCAAGCTCCCGATAAACGTCAAAAGCTGTTTCAAGGAAGAGGACATGAGGTAATGGACAGGCAGAAAAGTTGAAACGCACCAGGCGTGGTCGAACGTCGACGATGTCCTCTGGTACGAGGAAGATCAACGCGTTCATCTTTCGCGCGATCGAAATCGCCAATTTTGCTGTCGTCGCATCGCGTCAGCGTGACTCGCTGAACCAAGTAAAAAAAAAAACGACGACGACCACCCACCGTTCTGCCGGCGCTCCTCGTAATCCCCGTTCTCCTGCACGTTCAAGACGAGCGCCGGATCGACGATCCCCGGCCGGAGTGCCTCGAGGAGCTCGAGGATGAAAATGCCGGTCGTGAGCGAGGGATCCCTGAACGACCGGATCGGGCGCACACCCGGTTTCGCCTTTTGGACGGTCGTGTTCGCCCACTTGAGCATCTCCTGGTCGGTGATGGGGCGTCCGGATCCGGAGAGCGCCATGAGCGTCTTGGTGATGTTGAGCCTGCACAAAGAGGGCAGACGTGGAGTCAGCACTATGAGGGGCTTGACGGAAGTATGGGAGGGAGGACGGACCGCATGAGTTGCCAGACGAGACCGAGCACGAGCGTCCGGGTCCCGTCGACGATGTCAGCGCCTTGGATCCCGACGAGGTGCATCCCGTTCTGCTTCCCGAGCTCCACTGCGTAGTTGGTGTTCTCGACTTGCTTGAAGCGGGAGAGCGTGCTCTGGTTTGGCGTGATCCCGATGTCCTCTGGCTCCTCACTGCCTGCGCCGCTGCTGCTGTCGAGGGACTGCCGAGGCGTCCCCGCATCCCCCTTGGGTTTCGAGACGCGGCGCCAGATGACCGAGCCGGGCAGGATCTTGTCAAACGCTTGGAGGATGACGAGGCCATCCTTGAGGTTCTCGAACAGGTTGAACACGCCCGGTTCGACGCCGAGCGAGTTGAGCCAGAGCGTGAAGACGCGGGCTTCGCGTTCGCCCTCGGCGTCAAAGTCCTCGACTGCCCCATAGTCCTTGGCCTCTTGTTCGTCGAGGGGGGCGAGGCCGGGCCAGGTGTTGAAGAGGTTGGCGACGAAGGCGAGGTTGAGGCGCGGGTTGCCGGCGACGAGGGAGGATGGGGTGAGGTACTTACGACAGCCGATGGCGGCGGCATTTTGGAGGACTTGTTCGGCGCGTTGGCGGAGGTCTCTGGTCTGGAGTGGCGCACGGGAACACTCGTCGGGCTTGAGTTGATTGAGCAGAATCGTATAGTTTTCGCCGTCGGACACGTCGCGGCTAAAGTTGTTGACTCTGCAGCGGAACGTGATTCAGAGCGAGCGAAACGGACCGCAAGTGCGAGGATACCTTCTCTTCCAGCCTGCAGCCTTCAAGTGGTAGTTGAACCATCGGAGCAGGATCTGGTCGGGGGTCAAACGGAGGAGATCATCGACGGTCTCACCCTCTTCGCACAGACGGTACAATTCAGGATGAAGCTTGATGTCGACCTGTGCGAGGAGACCTCTGCGGATGATCTGCCAGATGAGGCCGAGAATGAGATGTTCTCTTCCGTCGGAGATGTCTGACGAGCCGATGTTGACGACGGAACAGCCGATACCCTTTGCGGAGGTGATGACGATGTTGTTGTTCTCCGTGATCTGGAACGCGTTGAGCGGTTTACGGGCGGTGGGGATGTTGAGCACGCGGGTGTCGATCGTGTCTGGGACGGAATCGTTGATGAGCTTGCAGAGGATCAGCCCGTCGCGGCACTCGTCAAAGAGCTGCATCGTGTCTGTTGGGATAGGGAAGCGTTGGGCGACATCGGAGTCGTTCTCAATGACCTGTGTCTGGTGTGAGCGAGGGACGATGAGGGGGCGAGATCAAGGTAGCGTACGCCGTTGATGTGGTTCGTAAACTCTTTGCGCTCGTCCTCGTTGATCGTGTGGCTCACGTTGGCGTTGGAGCCCTTGACGGTGACCTTGCCAGCTCTGGTGGGCAGAACGGTGGCTCTGGACTGCGTTCTTAGCTTGACGTTGAGCTGGTACGGAGGAAGGCGATGAGCGTTGGCCTGAAGATGACGGCAAAGGGTCAGACCTCGACCCAGTCCTCGAGCTCGACTTTTCCACTGGCGTCGACGGCGACGCTCTTGAGTGTCTCTCTGGCCTGGTCGTAGGACTCGCCGCTGCTTTGTAGCGCCTGCAGCACCGCCCTCTTGTCTACCCGCCCCGGGCTGTCGGTCGAGATCGCACTGGCAAACGGTCAGCGCGAATGTTCGTTCTACATTGACGCGAAGACGTACTTGAAGCGATTGACGAGGTCGAGCATGTCGTCTCGAGTGACTTCTGGATACTTTTTCTGCAGTCGAAAGGCCTCCATGATGGCGAGCTGGTGGTAGTAGTGGTAGTAGTAGTAGTAGTAGTACTCGACTGCGGGCTTGACTTGTTACCGTCACCATGCGCCTCCGAGGGGTGCTGTACTGGCTGCCCACCGGAATCGTCCTGACTCAGTACGGATTCACTCTCAAGACGGTGCGCGGTCGAAGCATGCAGGTCCGTCACCCGTTCTCTTACCTGGCTGGTCCTCCTCCTCCTCCTCCTCCTCATGCCCGTCAGCCAGCCTACGCTCAACCCAGACACCTCCTCGTCCGACGATATCGTCCTCTTCAACCGCTACTGCAGATTCGCTAGAAAGCCCATCCAACGAGGCGACATCGTCTCGCTCAAGTACGTCTCTCTTCACGCACACGCCCATACCCCCGTCGTCCGAGACGCCCCAATTCCAGAGACCCCGTCGACAGTCGGAAAATGATCGTCAAACGCGTCGTCGCAATCGCAGACGACGTCGTGCAGACACTCCCGCCCTACCCTGACGCCGAGGCGCGCGTTCCAATGGGTCACATTTGGGTCGAGGGCGACGAGCCGTTTCGCACCCTAGACAGCAACACGTTTGGACCGGTTCGTCGCACATGTCTCCCCCCTGCTCATCGTGTTCACTGCCCGACAAGGTCCCTCTCGCCTTGGTGGATGCAAAACTGAGCTACGTCGTCTGGCCCCTTCACAGAGCTGGCCCGCTGAAGCCCCCAGAACAGCCCCTCGCAAAGCTCGGCGTTCCACGCGACGCTCGATGGCGCGAGGCAATGGCAGCTTTCCAACGAGAGCGTAAAAGACAAGCTCGCGTCACTTCACCTACCGCCAACAGCAGTAATGCTACCATTCCTTGACTACCTACCCATGTCTTTACACCAGTGCGAAGTTGTACGCATTCGCTCCAACATGCAACACTCCTTGCGGGCCTTACCTCCCCTCACCAGCATCCTGCCCATTCGTCGCCGCACTCGACTGGATACCCAGTATCCTATCGGCCTCGGGCGATCCAGCGGGAGGTATGTCTTTCCGAAGCGAAACAGCGACCGGAGAGACACCCTCGTTGTACGCCAGCGCAAAGATAACGTCCATGTCTGACGTCGTGTCAAAACACGATGTATCAACGGAGTCATACCTTACCTTCGAGCGAGCGACCGGCAGTCTCGGGGAAGAACAGGTATACGATGGGTATGATGAATGCATTCAGAGCTGCAAAAACTGCAAACGGTGAGTCCGGTCTTGGATGCGTTGAGCAAACTATGGAAGGCGTACCGATATACGTTCCCCACGAGATGTCGTTGAAAGAAGGTCCCGTGACCATCACTACCACGAAATTGAAGATCCAGTTGGATGCTGTTTCGCGTCCATCAGCAGTGCGACCGTCATGCACATGTCCGACGCACCTGTGCTCAAAGCATTGGCTGGCGCACGGATCCTTAATCCCACGATTTCAGCAGGCTGTCAATGCCAACAGTCGACACGCGAAATGTACAACTAGAGAAAAAGGTCGACGCACATAGAGCCACGTCATGCCCAACCAGCCGACAGCAAAGAAGGAATTGAACACGAACAGCAACACACAGCTCACGACCTGTGCTCCAGTACCTTTGACGCTCCCCAGCACCGCGAGGAGCACCATCGTCAGACACTGTCCCACCGCGCTGAACAACATGAGTTTCCGCCGACCGACACGATCGATCAAGAAGATGGCAATCAGCGAAGCAAGGAAATATTCAGTCCCATTTGCGGCAGCGATGATACGGGACGTGACATCCGAAAGGCCGAGACGTTGAAACAAGAGCGTCTGTGGATTATGGTGGTCAACCCGTGAATTGAAAATGAGTAGAAAATAGGCGAACAGCGTAACTATCAAGGATTCTGTGAGCCAAGCACGTGGGATGAAACTACTTTGGACCCACTAAGTGATCAAGTTGATTCCTGTGATTTGCTGGAAACACTGGTTGATCACGCCCAGAGCGGCCCGTCTAAAGTTTTGGGAACGACCGCCCGTGAACAGTTCTCTCAGCTGCGAACCCTTGGCAACCTTGTTAGCATAAAGCCCATGGAAACCGTCTTCGATTTCCACGGCTTCGCGGATGGCATGGTACGTCCTTTGAACCTCGGGATCACTGAATGGTTTGTCATCCAAAGCAGACATGACAGCTGCAGCCTCGGCATTACGACCGTGCTTCACGAGCCTTGTCGGATCCGTTGAGCGCCAGCCATCGACCATTCAAAGACTTGCCTACCATCTCGGCGATTCTGGGAGCTGGCAACACAGTTACCTCCGAACGCCAGCAGGCCCGAGGAAACACATACAAAACCAATGCCAAAGATCATGACCAGGGCAAGAACGATCTGCAGCCCAATGGGGACCCGCCACTGGGCAGAGGATGCTGATGCCCAGTACCTGCTACTATGAACAATAGTACCACTCCGAGAAAAGGAAGCGCGTACAATGCGAAATCAACCCACTTCGGGAATGAATTATTTAGTTTCTCATGACACGAGCCCAGAAGGGCCATGACTCACATAACTGCGATGAACACCATTTGAGGTCGCCCAAGACTAGAGAGAACTCCACGCACGATATCATGATACCCAATGTGATGAGACTGCCTTCGATCATGATCAAACTGCCCCTCTTGGTAGCAGGGGAACATTCTGCATGATAACTGGGCACGGTCGACGTCTACACGCAATCAGTTTGTGCGTGCGGCGCTTGGGAGGATGTTTCTACCCACATTGAGTCCATTCCCGAGACCGGTGATGATGCGTGCGACGACGAGCTGAGCGTAACTGTATGAGGTCGTTTGTAGGATGGCACCGACGATCATGATGCATCCTCCTACAACGATCGTCTTTCGACGACCAAGCCGATCGCCGAGCCACAGGTTGGACAGCGCACCGACCAGACATCCGATCTCCTAGTACGAGGGACTGCGGCGTCGGTGCGGGGGAACGACTCAATCCAAATATTATTGGCGTACATAGACGGCAACCACGAAACTTTGTAGCGTGGCGTGATTGGATCGGTGCGCACCCACGACCACCTGGGGGAAAACCTTTTCGAACTGGCTCCGACACATCAGCACGAACCAAAGCGGGAGACGCCCTGCGGCACACCTGACTGGCGGTCAACAATGCTGACATGACGCCTTGATCGTATCTACAGACCGCCATCCATCGGATGAGCTCATGGGTTGACGTGTCCGATCAGCCGCTTACCCGAAGAGCGTAAACCCAGTCCCTGCAACAAACGCCAGCGAAGCCGTTAATGCCCTCCCTCGTAAAGAGAGGGCGTGTTTCTCTACGTCTTCTTCCCGAGGAGCAGAACCGGATCTTGTATGGCCAACTTGCGCCTTTTCATTTACACCCAGATTCACGTTTAAAGCAGCCATGGAATGGGCGACTTATCGAGGGGGATGATGGGTGGAAAGGTGGAGCCGACTTCTGGCAACCCGCTGCGCTTCCATGTGGCCATTACTAGATATGGCGGTTTATCATACATCATTGAAAACTAGAGTTCGAGAAGCAGGTTATCCGCAGGAAGTCACTGTCAGCTGATGCCTTGGAAAACGGCCGCCGTCAGTGGGAGAATTTACGTTGGGCAACTCACCTGATGCCGAGCGTGTGGAGACGCTCATAGCTCCAACTTGCTAAACAGACTTTTTTTTTGATACTGTGTGAGCACCTTGTCCCCGCAGAATAGACTAGCCTTTTGCGAGCTAGTAGCGTTCGAGGATTCTGTCATGAAATCAAACTCAAAACGACATTGACTATGATAAACAGAGACAAACAACGCTTCCATGTCCTTTGCTAATTTAAAGTCGCAGAGGCAGGCGAAGAGTCTCCGAAGATCGTACGTGTCTGCGTCGGTGCCCACACCGTCTTCATCTCAAGCGTCGACTCCTGACGCAACAGTAGTGGATACCGACGGTCTTTATCCGCAACTCCCACCTTTTCTCGAGATCAGGAAGACTGTCCACTCGGGGAGGGGCCTGTGGGCACGGCAAGACTTCATACCCGGTACTATTTATTATCTCGAGATCCGCCGAGGGCCAATTCATTGACGTGTCGTTTTCCCCTTCAAGGATCCATCATTCTCTCTATAGTGCCCCATGTATTCGTCCTATCTAATCAGTTCATCGATTCGCATTGTTCTTCTTGTGCCAAGGCCGCTTCGTCATCTCCATTCATGCGATGTTCCGGCTGTGGGGCGCTGAGGTATTGTGACGCCGTGAGTTCTTGCCTGCCCCCGACAACGCAGCGCGCTCACCCCCAACCAGGGCTGCCAAAAGGCAGACTGGAGCTTGCACAAACACGAGTGTAGCGCGCTGCAGAGATGGGCCAAGTCGGCACCATCCACCGAACTGTGCATTCCCAACGATGCTGTCCGGTGTTTGAGCCGAATTTTGTGGCAAATGAGATCAAAGGGCCTGAATAGCGGATGGGTCGGTTCCCATGTTCTCTACAGGCCTGACCGCTCACATGCATTTCTAGTCCAAGGAAATACAGGCGATGCAATCCCGTGAGCGTCCTTTGTGACCACCGTTTCTCCCGCCGATCGGTGACAGAGGTCATTCAGACAAAGTATCCCCGCAGCAGTCTGCCTCCGTTGAGGCTCACACCCACCTGGCACACTCGGTCGTCAGATATCTGGGTCTGACCGCGCCCTCTGATCTCGAAGAATACGGCATCATGTCTGCCGGCGACCTTGTCAACATGATCTCGCGGGTGAATATCAAGCAAGCCCTCTGCTCTACTCTGACTCATCCTGTTCGTGCCCTAGTTCGTCACGAACACGTTCGCCTTGACCTCGCCCTCCCTTACGCCCATTGGGGCCACCGTGTCACCGCTTGTCGCGCTTATGAACCATTCGTGTCTTCCGAACGCAGTCGTCGTGTTTCCCCGTGGCGGTAAAACGAAAATGAAAGAACCAGTCATGCACATCATCGCTCTGCGCGATATTGGGGCTGGAGAAGAGGTATGCCACCCATGATCGACGTCCCTGACGAGTGTTCGATTTACTTGTCTAGCTGTCGATGGCTTATATCGACACCACACTCCCGAGGGGGCAAAGGCAGAAGGCGCTCACAGAGACTTACAACTTCGCCTGTAGGTGCCCGCCCTGCGAGCAGATCGCCGCCGTCACCGTCGATCCACAGGAAGCTGTCTGGTGTCCCAAATCATGTGGTGCCACCTGCCCTCTCCCAACCGAGGGTAATGCATGTGCTAATGATGATCGAGTACGAGTCCTGACCCGTCGCGACAGACAACCCCATGTCTCATTGTTCGGGATGCAAAGCCGCGATCAGCGATCCACATGCTGTCATGGACGCAGCTCGCATCGGACAAGAAGCACTGGAAAAAGCGACGCGTCTTCAGTCGAGTGGTATGGCCCCTCCCTTTGGTGTTTCTGTCACCCGTATTCATGGCCCTGCAGACGCCGACGGAGCGAAGCGTCTGACCACGAATATGATCCCCATCCTAACATCAGCGGGTTTACTGCCCTCGTCGCATCCGCTCCTTGCGCTCTTCAAACTCCACCAGTCGTTATTAGTTGCCTCGTTTTCGGATCAAATGTCACAGGAGCTGTTGGACGAATGTATCCGTACGGCCGCCAAGCACGTCGCAGGGTTGTCTGGCGTGCTCGATGAGGGCCATCCCGTGCGCGGCGTCGCGCTCGCCGAGCTGGGCAAATTACTCGCTGTCGACGAGCCGTCGCCGTCGTCATCGCCGCAGACGACGTCCTTTCCGCCCAGCGGTCCGGCACGCCTCAAACTCGCCCACGAAACGTTGGTAAATGCGAGGAACGTACTGCTGGTCGGATTTGGTCGGGAAAATGAGGGTGGCGAGGTAGGCCAGGAGGTGAGGGAGAGCGCGGTGGCGCTGGAGAAGGAGTTGAGCGTGTGGACGAGCGGGATCCGGAACGCGTTGGAGGACATGCCGACGAGCAAGGCGCGCGGTCAGACGTGAGGGATAGATGAATCGTTTGCGACGTGTGTAGCATTCTCATACAAGTTGATCACGGATCATCATGAGTTACTTCCTTCAATGCATCACGTCGGGGACAGTATCTGCAGATTAGCCTTGCGTGATGAAAAATGAACTTGGACCATGCGGGATCCAGCACAGCCAACTTGGGGGAGTCACATGTAAAAATAGTCTCTCTGGCGGGGAGTCGAACCCCGCTCTCCCGCGATCCAAGCGGTCGACACGTGACAGGCGGGTGTACTATCCGATATACTACCAGAGACTTGCTCAGCGTGGCATGTCAAATTACAAGTATAGCGATCGACTCGGAGCTTGCTCGCTAGCGCCGAGTATAACTCCCGGCTTAATCTACGCCTTTGCATGCCATGTAGCAAAGTTTGTTGTGCAACCCCACTAGGCTGAAGACGTGTGTCGTCAGATCAAGCAGGCAATGAATATTATCAACCATAGGATGGAGACAGTTTAATCGAGCGTTGGCTGGCTGGCGACAGTGAAAAGATGTGGCTAATATTAGTTTGCGGGCTCGTAAAGACATGCTTGCGTGAATGCACTTTCAAGTGAATTCGCCAGTCCAGAAGGCAAAAAAAAAAAAAGCACCGTCGAATTAACCGGTCCCACAGCCCAACCACTCTGCAGGAATGCCTGTAGGCTCCGGATGTTTTCGAGCATAGTCATTCATGCGTTCCAAGCCCTAGAGTAAAAGGTATCTTGACCCTAGTCGGCTCTGAAATTGGCACAGAGGGTAAAGACCGTGACATTTGGCAGCTTTGGGAGAAATTCGTGTTAGCCAGATGAAGGCTGACTTTAAACAGACCTAGTACATATGACTAGGCATACACAGATACAAATAATCTGACCCCATGATGTTGTTTTCCTACCTAGCACACCGACGAGCCTGGTAAATATCTTGTCACCATCCTGATCGTACTTCGACCACCTTCACAGCGATGCAAAGCAACAAGAGCGAGCCCAACGCATCGCGTCCCTCCCAGAGGTGTACCACCAGCCCTTGACGGCCCAGGACAAGGACGTCCTTTCCTTGCCCATCGCCACGATCGTCTCGCGCGTCCAGGCAGCCTCGCTCGACCCGTCCGACGTCCTCGCCGCGTACGCCAAGCGCGCACTGCAAGCACACGCCCGCACCAACTGTCTCACCGAAATCATGATCGAGCCCGCCGCACAGTGGGCGCGTGTGGCCGACTGCACCGGCCCGCTCGCCGGCGTGCCCGTGTCCCTCAAGGACATGCTCGCCGTCAAGGGCTACGACTCCTGCATGGGGTACTCGGCGATGGCTGGCAGGCCGATGGCGTACGACGGCGCGTTCGTCAGGCTCTTGCGGCGCGCGGGCGCAATCCCGTTCGTCAAGACCAACGTGCCCACGACCATGCTCTCGTTTGAAACCGCGAACGACGTCTTTGGAAGGACGGAGAACCCGCACAAGAAGGGGTACAGTCCAGGTGGGTCGTCCGGGGGAGAAAGCGCGCTCCTCGCTTTGGGTGGTTCCAGGATCGGTGTCGGCACAGATGTGGCTGGTAGCGTTCGAGCACCGTCGCATTATTCGGGGACGTATGCGATCAAGTCAAGCATGTATAGATTCATAAGGACTGGGAGCGTCTCGTCTATCCCTGGGCAAGAGGGAGTCCCAGCCACACACAGTCCCATGGCGAAAACGCTCGAAGATCTCGAGACGTTTTGGCGCGCCGTGTCCCAGATGAAACCATGGGAATATGATCATTCCGTAAGCCTCTTTATCACCTTTTTTGGGTGGGCAGGCCGTATACCAACCGCAGGTTCTCAACATTCCGTGGAGGGAGGTGAAGTTACCTGTCGACAGACCACTTAGATGGGGTGTTTTGTGGGATGATGGTATGTCTTTGTTTCGTTCCAAAACTCACAGAACTAAATAGGGACAAGGTGTTGTCACTCCTTCGCCTGCGTGCCTGAGGGTGCTCAAAACGGTCGTGGAAGTGCTGCAGAAGAACGGGGACGATATCGTTGACCTGTGTGTGCGATCTTTTCGGGCGAACAAGCCTAATATTGCGTTAGGAACCCACCTAGCCCATATGAGGGACTTCAGATTGCCTCCCAGCTTTTGCTTGCAGATGGCGGCAAGACAGCTGCGGGGCCCTTTCGAACTTTTGAGACCAATGATGCAGGGATGATACCAGCCTTTCGTGCCCTCAGAATGCCTCGATTCGTCATGAAAATCTATGCGTGGTACCTGAGATATATTTGCCGCGATCCGATTTACGCAGGTCTGGTGGACTCCTTTTACGAGAAGACTGTGTCGGAATATTATGCGCTCATAGCAAAACGCGAACACTATCGTGCGCAATGGTTCAGGCTCTGGCGTGACGCCAACGTCGAAGGTGGACTAGGAGAGAACGGTGTCGATTTCATCCTGACGGTGCCCAATGCGTTGCCAGCTGTGCCACACCTGGGGATGCGTCACGGATGGAAGGCATGTGGCTACACTTTCCTGTTCAATCTGGTGAGCAATCAAGCGAGACATGCCGCGTGATTTTTACTTCTTTTTTTTTCTGACTCCCGTTTGGCTTAGCTCGATTACAGCGCGGGCGTGATGCCGATAAGCCACGTCAGGAGCACGGACGTTATTTCACGCTCTTTCGTAGCCCGGAATGCGATCGAACGGGAGAACTATCGGATGTACGACACGGTGGCGATGGAAGGTCTCCCTGTGGGTGTCCAGGTCGTTGGAAAGCGTCTCGACGAGGAGCGCGTGCTGGAAGGCATGAAGCTGATAGAGAGACTGATGGGCCAGGCGGGGCTAGCCTATACCGGGATCGCTGTATGACCTGCCCACGTCGCAGCGATAGCACATACACAAAAATGCACCGTTGCCAACGTTGCGAGCACCGGGTTCACGACCAGGATTGCACGATACTGTACTACGGTGACGGTGACGGTTGGTTCTGACAAGGTTAGCGAACTTGATTGATACATGATCTGAGGTTCGAAGGGTCCAGCTCCCCCAGATCTCGATTCCGCTTGTCAGGGTACGTCGCTGACAGGTCTCGTCTTTATCTAGCATCTATCCGCCGTGCTGGCTTGATCATCCTTGGGCCGCAGGAACGGACGCGCGCTGGCGCCTGTCTCGGATGTCGCGTTGGTAGGTTGGCCAGATGCCAGCACGGTGACACACGCCGGCCAACGCCATACGAATTGTGACATATATATCGCGATTATGTATAACTCCCATGGAAACCAACAAAGAGTGAGAACAGACGGATATACAGCATCATATTGAAAAGTAATATCCGAGTAGCGAACACCACCATACACCCACGGCGGATACGTGAGCACGCGCGACTTGACTTGGCGGGGGGTGGTGCACTGCCAACTCATTCGACTCGAGGTTCCTGGCCCATGTTCAGGTCCTACCCCGCACACAACGCGGCCAACTCATAGGGCAAACGCGGACATGATCGAACGACAGATCTCGTGCAGGGAGGACAACCCCACATTTACGTCAGATGGACCCCCACTACATATGTACATAGCTTCAACATCTTCAAGGCTGTCTGCCTTGCATGGTCCAATAAGCGCTGCAGATTCATACGAGTACCAATGGCAATGCAAAATTACGATCAGGAATTATACTTTCGGTGCAGTATGGATACCGTAAACCGAATAACCCAACACGCGCAGGCTCGAACGTCAGAGGAGGGGAGAAAAGACGGAGCGGGGACCATCAAAAAGACCTGCTCATATCCAGAGAGCCACGCGCGACAGAAGACCTTCCTTCCACTTGATTGTAGATAGCGATGCAGCGGTACCGTCCTAGCCGACCAGATCTCTATTCACCAACAGCTGCTTCTTCTCCACCGTCCCTGACTTCATCCCCGTCAAGCCCACCAACCTCGTCGGTGATATCGCTCTCACTCTCCGGCGGAATCGGTTCGGATGGTGGTGGCTCGTTTAATTCGAGCACCGAGTCAGGGGGCGGTGGTATCTCGAATTCCACTTTTGTTTCCACTTTCTCGAGTTCTTCGTCGCCGGACGACATGGCAAAATCAACCAACTCGTTGATGGTCTCTTCTGGTTCGGGAAGGACACGGCCCGTTTCAGTCAGTGACTCGGATGAAACGCTATTGACTTCTTCTGACGCGGGTTCCACATCCTCGTGAGCAGGAGGAGGTTCGTCGGCAGGCGGGTGTTCTTCGAGCTCATTTACCACTTGATCGGTTTCTTCGAGGCCGGATTCCATGGCTGCGTCGTCGGAACTAGGCTCCTGCGATGACGTCTCAGATGACAGTGATGAGGCGACCCCATCTGACGTGGGTTTGCCAGGTGTGTCCTCAAGTGAGATAAGTGAGAGTGCCTCTACCGGCGGAGATAGCGGGCCAGTCAGAGTGACCTCGGAGCGGGCATCGCCAACATCGTCGTCGTCATCGTCGTCGTCCAAGCCCTCCGTGCTTGCATGGAGATCAGCCCAAGCGTGTCCTGCGACTAGAGGGTCGACCTCGGTTATGGGTGAGTCATCGAGTAAACCAACGTCGTCTGATCTGCCGCCATCTTCGCCCTTGGACAGTTCTTCCACCACGCTGAAAGCCTCGCTAAAGACCATGGTATCGGTTCGACTGCGGCCGAGTCTACGAGGGCTATCCATTCCGTACTGATGAGCAACCTCCACAGCCCGTTGGCGGCTGTTCTGAAGTTGACCCGGATCGGGCGCCGCATCAGTGATCAATGTGTCGTTTTGAAGATTGGATGCCGGATGGACCGCAGCTGAGAATAGGCGAGGTGGTTCTACTTCCTCGGCGTGAGCCTTATCGTCGTGATGGATGGCGCTTTCGGGAATGACAAGGAATTCTGCGGGGACCAAATCAAATTGACTGGTCAGTTTGAGGAAGCGGGCGTAAAGTGATGATTCGGCTTCCGCTTGTTCAAACGCTTCCCGGTGGTGAAAAAAAGCATGGGCGAAAATTCTGCCGAGTCGCCGAGCGAGCGAAGAGAAGTGTCTATGTGATGTCTGTGGAATCGAGAGCCTAATCGATGCAAGGAGGAACCGAAAGAGGTTAACGCGGCGAATGAATAACTCAGGGGATGGCTGAATGCGTACCTGGAAGGGAACGTTCTAGGAGAGTTCAAAAGGGCCGTCGCGCTATCGACTGTATGGAGGATGTAATCGATCGCACAGCATTGCTTTTGTTAGGATCATGAGTATACGGTGGGTTATGCTCGATTGATGGGGTACGGACCTCCATAGCGCCGTCATTACCGTGTGCAACGCAGAGATACAGCCACTCTCCCGCCTTCATTTGAGGGCACGAGCTTCTAGTGCATTCCTGCTGAAGCATCGTGATCAGGGGGTGGGAGAGGTCCTGGGCGAGGCGGCTGCAGGGAATGATTAAAAGGGAAGAGGACACGTATGCGAGGACGTACCGCAACTGTTCGTACACCCAGCAAGCCCTGTCGACGGGAACGTCGCTCTTGCGGTCCGCATCGTCGGATTTTTTCGTGTCGATGTCTTGTGGGTCTTGGGTGTCGTCGCTGTCCCTCTGTGTTGGTTTCTCGGGCAGAGAGACGATGGCATCGACGTCGTGTACGTCGAGACGGATGAGGAGGGAGATATATTCCTGTAGCTGAAACGCGCTGTCGAGGGAGGCGAGAGGAGGGAGAGACTTGACGGGATAAAAGGAAGAGACGCGCGAGCCACGGTAGGGGCGTTGGAGGAGGACGTCGGGACTGGCCATTGAGGGGGGGAAGATGTTGGTCAAGCTGCACCGCCACGCCACGGACGAGTTTGAACATCACGTGGTATGACTTCTTAAAAGGGAAATGAGATCTGTGTGAAATAACATGCCAACGGACAACGTCACAGGCGATCGCTTTTTTTGTTATATTTTTTTTTTACTATATTTTTAATTTTTTTTTTTTTTCGTTTTGATCGCAATCAGAGTCGGCTTATCGTACCTCTCCTTCCGGCTCTCCAAGAGCTTATATTAGACTCTCACCGACTCAAGTCCCTCCTTCGCGCGTCCCTCCTTTGCCATGTCCGACCACTTGCATGAGTTCAAGCGCGACTCCGACCTCGAAAAGGACGACTACGCCTCGCGCACTGGCTCTCATGATCCCAGCGAAAGTTTCTCCCTCCCAAAGGGCTTTCGCTGGGGCATAGAGGCTCGCGGTACGCCTCGCTTCCCTTTATCCCACTCTATCTTCACGTCGCGTCCATAGGCACCGTCCCCGTGGCCTACGAAGATCGCAAGGACACCCAGTTTTATAAAATATTCTTCGTCTGGTTCTCCATGAACTTCAATATCCTCTCGTCCGTACCCCACTGCCTTTTTACCCACCTTCTCCCGACCTCTTTTTTCCTAGGTTTTCTACCGGAACACTGGGACCGGTCGTGTTCGGCCTCGGTCTTCGCGACTCCTGTCTTGTAATCTTATTCTTTAATATCATCGGGAACCTCCTTCCCGCATACCTGTGAGCCTGTCTCCCTCTTCCTTGCCTGTTGGGTACCAATGCGTACAGAAATACCTGGGGTCCGAAAACCGGAATGAGGCAAATGATAGTATCACGCTACACCTTTGGGTCCGTCCGTCTCCCACTTTCACCCCGACCCTTCAGTCCAACATTTCCTTCAGATATTTTGGTATTATGTTACTCACCGTTCTCAACCTCATTGGTTTGTGTGGTTTCAACATCCTCAACTGTATCCTTGGCGGACAGGCCCTGTCCAGTGTTTCCAATAACAACATGTCGTGGACGTAAGTTAATCCTTTTTGCCGCTCTGACTGCCTTCATGGTCACCTATCATCCCTCAGGGTCGGCATTGTCATTATTGCGGTGCTTTCCATGATCGTATGTATTTCCCCTTGTGCGCCCTTAACCGTTACCGAACGCGCTGCAGATCTCGTTTATGGGCTATAAAGTTCTCAACTGGTATGAGCGACTTGCGTGGCCGCCGGTTCTCCTTGCCTTCCTCGTCGCCCTCGGTGTAGGGGGAAAGAACCTTTACCACGCCGCTACACCACCAGCAACGCCTGCGACTGCCTCCGCGGTCCTTTCCTTTGCAGCCACGATAGCTGGATTTGTCATCACGTATTCTGCCATGGCATCCGATTTCACAATGTATTACGACCCGAGGGTACCCAGGTCAGTGTTCCTGACATTTCCTTTTTCTCTCGAGCTCAGTGTCCCGCGACAGTCATCGAATTTTCTGGTATTCCTATCTCGGGTACCTTGTACCTATCGTGAGTTTTGCACCACCAACGCTGTCCGTAAGGATATTCAATTTGACCATTTAGGTTCTACTGGAGTGCCTTGGAGCCGCCGCCGTCTTAGCCGCGCCGAGCGTTGACAGCTGGAACGCAGGTTATGGTCCAGAGGGTAACGTTGGCGGCCTGTTGGGGGCGATGCTCAGTCCCGTCGGAAACTTTGGCAAGTTCCTGACGGTGATGCTTAGTCTAAGCGTGACGGCAAACATCGCCTGCACGCTGTACTCCATATGCTTCAACTTTCAGGTGCTCGTGCCCAAGTTTGCTGCCGTGCCGCGATATGTATTTTCGCTCGTGGGTACAGCCATGTGCGTATTCGGACTATTTGACAGTGAATTTCGGACTGACCCGTGGTCTCACGCAGTGCGCTGCCGCTCTCGATCGTGGGTGCGCACAGATTCTACAGTGCGTTGACGGACTTTCTCAGCCTGATCGGCTACTGGGCGAGCGCATACGGTGCAATTCTGTTGGTCGAACACTTTTACTTCCGGAGAGGCGACTTTGCCACGTACGACCACGCGGACTGGAACGTTGCTAGGCGCCTACCGTGGGGGGCTGCTGCGCTGAGCGCGGGGATTCTCTCGTTTGGGCTGATAGTTCCATGCATGAACCAAGCATGGTTCGTGGGTCCGATTGGTGCAAAAACAGGGGATATTGGGTTCGAAATTGCGTTCCCCCTCGCGGGCTTGCTCTATGTCCCTCTGCGGACGCTCGAGCGGCGGTATCAGGGAATCGACTAGCCAAGCAGGCCCCCGTTTTGGCAGTCAAATATAGTAAAAATTTACTTGATTTATTTCCGTCGTCCTCTTTTCGCTTGCACCTCCTGGCCCGGATTCCCAATCCTCATGCTCTCCCGTTGGGACGTTTTGATGGTTTCCAAGCAGCCTCTGCCGGTCGGTTGCCGTGTTTTATACATCGACCTTCTACTTGCCGGCTTGGTATCGAAACGCGCGTTTTCACACTTTTTCGGTCGTACATATATATTATGTCTTGGTTGTTCCGGTTAGATTACGCCCATGCTAACGATGCCAGATGCGGCACGCTGTACGATACCAATCTACACACTTCTTATGCACGTCTCAATTGAATTGAGGTGGGAGAGGGAGGGGGCAAAAGACGATAACGACACGCACCTGGGAGTCGGCAACGTCGGCCCGGACTTGGCCCCAGGAACCGCGATGCCCGGCGGACTCGTTGCACCACTGCACCGCGTGGGGCTGGCACAGGACTCGACGTCAGTCCGGGGTCAGATTAATCCTCGTTCGCAGGGACGGTGGGAGACGCGAACAGCACGACCGCGGAAATACAGGCTGGGCTGGGCTGGAGGGAAGTTGGGGCCGGTGGGGCTACGGTCTTACGCCGAGCACGGCCGATGGCACGAGACACGAGATACCGATACGAAGATGGAGACGACGCGAAACGCGAAAGGAGAGATAAGAGTAAGGTAGAGATACGAAGGGCGGTCCGACGCCATCCCTGTATCCTGCTTGTCGCATGGGCTGACGCGTAGACCTCAGGGCATGACGACGACATCGACCAGTAGCGTGGATTGAAAAAGGTCCGCAAGGCCGGGCCATGCAGAAGACCCGGACGCTGTACCATTATCGAATAGAAGCAAACTCGGTCGAGTTGAGGTGGACGAACGTTCCTTCTCTCCCACCCCCCAAACCCCGGCCTAGTATACTGTAGGATATCCGGATCTGGATCAAAACGCACACGGGAGAGAGGGTTGCGCAACGATGCGTATCGGAATAACTGATGCTATTACCACCGGTCCACGGATGTATTTTGACGACAAGCGGTCGTCGTACCTTGGACTGTCAATGAAAGCATATCATATCTATATGACCAGCACGAGCTCGCGATAAGCTGCCTTCAGGCGACGCCATGCGAACCAACCCATCAATGTATCACCACCCGTAACGTTCCGTGCGTCGTGGCCATTCACCTAGACCCTATCTCCCGTCCAAACATCACTTTCAGGTCAGCGACCGGGTAGACCAAAACTCGCCGGCGGCGTCGCCACTTACCAAGCATAGATCTTCATTCTTCATAACCACAACGTGTCATCGATTCGGCCCCCTCCATGTCACGAGCCTTCATATCTAGCGCTCGTATTGCGCCTTCTATACGATCAAGGCAAACATGGAGCGACGACGTCGCCACCAAGGGTTGTTCTGTGTGGGCACAGGGTCCGGGTCACGTTGGCGTCAAACCTTGTGTGTGATCATATGTCCAAGGGCACACCTTTTCCGCCGATGTACCCATTCAAGAATTCCCGCAGTGGTCCAATCATCGACCCTTGCACACTCGCGATGTTATCTTTGGACCTGACACCCGTCTTTGGCAGACGGCGTGAGACGAAGAGAAAAACGGGGTTCGCAATCACATGCCTTGTTCTCGCGATCCCGCTGTAACAGCACGTAGTAAAACGAGAGGCAGTCCGCGATGCGCAGCAACTCCAGCGACTGCGCAAGTTCGTCTCTCGTCTTTCGCCCATCCAGGTACTCGGGTGGATTCGGTCTGAACAACACGCCACCGAATATACGTAGCAACTCGCGCGAGGCGAATGGGTTCCGAGACGCCTCGTCTGGAGGGAGAGCCAACGCCTCTAGAACAGCCTCCTTGAGCAGCCCCACGGCCGGACCTCGAATCTGCGGAAAGTCCTCGTCCATCATGAGCTTCAAGAGCATCTCAGCCCTCACAGCCGACGGAAGTTTGGCCAACGTCAGGGACAACAGTCGAAGATTCAGCTCTCTGATGGTCGGGTCTAAGTGGGTGCTCGCCAGAGCTGTGAACACCGTACATAGCAACATTGCGACATCTGGCGACACGTATGTGTTCTTGTTCGCGAGCATTATCAAGAATAAGCACAAGGTCTCGTCGACGATGACATTCGTCTGCAGAGCGCTAACAAGCAAATGGTGGATATCTGTCAGTAGCAAAGGCGACAGAGCCGGGCGAGTTGTCCAGTGCGCTAGATACATTACATCGCTGAGCGAGCTAGGTCTCCAGCCCTCCGTGTCGGGCGAGTTTCCCAGGGATTGAAGTGCAAGCTGCGTGCATGATAGGGCCTGCTTCATCGTCGAAATCTGCCGAAACGTACCTCGACCACGGACATGGGCTCCTCTGCATCTTCCCATCGTTTTTGAGCCCTTGGCACAAAGGATCGGGGAATGTAAATCTCGGCAGTTCTCCGGGCTAGAGACGCCTGAACCGATGGTGCACAACTGATGACGGTCGTGTCAAGAAGTTCGCGAAGATGTTTCTGTGGGGATATCAGTAACGACTCGACAAAACATGAAACGCGGAATAACTTTGATTTCTTGAAACCCGTCCGCGTCGGCGAATTCGAAGGCCCACGTGTTGAGAGACATGACGAGGACGGCTACTTCGTGGATGAGCATGTGGCCTTCCTTCTTTGTGGTAAGCGGCGAAACGAAAGGGATGAATGAGGTGAATCCTTCCAATATGGGCGAACACAGCTCGAGCGCGGATGGTTTGCTGAGTCTCAACCGAGGGATGGCTATCCGTCTCAATCAATCAATCGACACACTCCTCGCCGTCAATAAAGAAAGCACCTAAGGAACAGAGCACGAGGACGCCGATGGCTTTTTGTACCCGGCCCAGCCCACCTCCATCGTCCTCGTCCTCGTCTTCGCTGTTATGGTTCGAATGCGCTTGCAAGTACACGATCTCCTCATGAATGACGATTAGGACTTCCTTCGGACTGCTGTGGAGTGCGCAGAGGCGGATCAAGTCTGAGGCACCACCATGTTTGATCCGGCAAGCGAGTAGGGCGGGAAGGATATCGAGCGGTTCCTGCGAGGAAAAGACATGAACTCTCTGCGAGACAGAGGACGAAGACACCGAGTCACTAAATATTCCGTGAGGTCGTTTCTAGAAACGGCGTCGTGTATCTCGTGGAGGGATACAGAAGGAACTTGTTCGCGCGTGGCTCGAGTGATGAGCTGGGAAACAGAATACGTGCAATCCTGCGATACGGTGGTAAAGTTGAGATAAAGAGCCGTCGCGCAAGTAAAAAAAAAAAAGGTAAGTTACTTCGTCGGAAAGGTTCTGTGGCAGCCGAAGAGCTCGCAGAAACCGAGCCTTCGGTGTCAGCTGGGCGTCGTCGTCCATAGTGGCGGTTTAAGCTCAAGGTTCGTGTTTACGAATCTGCTGAGTGATCCCTGTCAGTGTGATCATGTCTCATGCAGGTGATTAAGTGATTGCTGACACTGTCGTCGACGAGCTTGATCATCGTGTGATCCTTGCTAGTGTACCGTCCATACGTTTATTTAGATCACATTCTTCAGCCACGACTCTATAGTGCTCATCCACCATGATGGACAGGGGAAGACAACATCACAACCAGTGCACTGGCGAGGCACTCCTTACAGTCCAGCGCCATACTGCCGACGAAGACATTACCCTCTTTGCAGGATGTTTCTGCCCGTTCGTCCAACGCGTCTGGGTCACGCTCGAACATCTCGCCATCCCCTATAAAGTACGTCGTTCTATCCGCGACGATGACCACCCCGCTCACGGGAGGCCCTCGTTTGCTAGTATTGTACGTCCATGCCATCGCGACGGACCTGATCTTGAGTAGATTGATTCTGTCCTGGATCGTAGACGAAGTCGATCCGTACAAGAAACCACAGGAGCTCCTCGAGCTCTCCCCCAAGGGCCTCGTCCCCGCGCTGAGGCTGAACAACTACGACCCGCCCCGACCTCTGAACGAGAGCACCGTCATCCTGGAGTACCTCGAGGAGTTGGCGTCTACCACTCTCCAGAGACGTGTCCACGCTCACGCCCCTTTTAGTCTCGCATCCACGTCGACCAAACGGAGCCTCCTCCCGCCCATCTCAGATCCGTGTGCGTGCGCCCGGTCCCATATCGTATTTGTGCTCACACCACCCCAGACGCGCGGGCCCTCGTGCGCCTCCAAGCCGATCACATTAATCGCGCCCTCGTGCCCGCCTTTTACCGGTATCTCCAAGCCCAAGAACCCGCCGCACAGGCAGCGGGCGAGAGGGAGTTCAAAGCGGCCATTGACACACTCGTAACGTTCTTTGAACGCGCCGAGGCCCAAGTTGGCGGAACCGGGCTCTGGAAGGAAGGCGGAACGCTCGGGTGGGCAGACGTCATGGCTGGACCCTGTGAGTCGCTCACATCGCGGATATTCGGGACAGATAGGTGCCGTCACGATCAACGAGACTGACTGACGTGCGTGTTTGGGGATGGATCGTCAGGGATGTACAGGGCGACCAACATCCTCAAGTACTATCGCGGATTCGAGATGCCACAGGGGGACAAGTTGAATGCGTGGCTGAACAGGCTCTTCGAGCACCATGCGTTTAAGCAGACTTGTAGCACGGATGAACTCTATATTGATTCCTATGAAAGGCGAGCATCGTCGACGTCCTTGTTCGCTTTCATGCTACTAACCTACCTCGCAGGTATGCCTTCAATAGGCCGAACACGAGCCAGGTTGCGAATGCAATCAACTCTGGCAGAGGGTTACCTTGATCTCGTTCTGGTAAATGTACAGGGGCACAGAATTGTTGATGTATTTCTATCTACTTGTCCGTGTACGTTACAAAATGCTTGTCAATCGCGATGAATATGCCGGGGCTATTGCTCAGTGGGGGAGATGGCTGCAATGGCCTGAGTTGCGTGTCCACGAATACTCCAAATCAGAATCCCTTGATACTGGGACAGAAGTGTGCACTTTCCGCGCATTGGACTATCCTTGTATGCGGCAGGAAGCATACCCGCTGTAGCACGACGTGGTTCAAAAAAGTGTCGGAAATAAAATCCCTGCACCTTTGCAGCCGGGCCCCAGCTAAACCGGTCACGTCCGAAGATATGACCATAGTCCGATCCCGTCAGGTGGGCAAGTCCGGCCTTCGGGTTTTTGTCCCTACCGTGAGTCCCAGCGATCCAGTATGACCTCGGAGTTAACGTGCGCATCATCATAGCTCGGTGTGATAACCTTTCGACTTGAGCTGGAATACACGCCCCTGCCACTCGGTAGTAGTGGGAACGGTGATAACCCAGATGAGGATTCTCGGCCCAAGGTTTGCAGAATGTGTTGTCTATCCTATTCTGGCTGGGTGGGCAATCCAGCGCCACCGGAGGAAGTTCGTCGGCACAACTTGAATCGCTATTAAGCAGCAATTAATGTGTGATGTAGGCATGGTTGGCCCTCACCCATACCTATATTCGAATTCCTCTTCCCGAGGGATCTTCTTCAATACGATCAGCCATCTGGCAACACGCTTTGAATTGGAGACGTCGATCAAGGCCTATTCCTCGACTGCTACTTTGTCGCATCTGACGACTATTTTCCAGGGATGGGAATGATACCACGTTGACCCGGTAGGAGCGCAACAACCCGATGGTGAACGAGAATGGCATACACGTGCAAGACTCAGTTCTCTGAGACGGTGACTAAACCTAGACCCAGTGCGTGAACGCCGAGTTGTGTTCTAGAGACGATCCACATTCAGTCTATGATGTCCTCGAGGCCACCCAGTGGTTGCGACGTGTTACAACTCCGACAGAAGATCACTTGAACTGCAACACAGCCTGCCCCGCTGCGGGCCTTGACTAACAACATGGTCTTTTGAGTCGCAACAATGAACCACTCATTCGCCGTGAGCATATAATTATACTTAGCAGCCACGCTTGTTATGGGAGCATTCCCTTGACGGCATCCACTCCCCTGCAATGATCTGGTTATCGTGTGCTCTTTTCTTGTTTTCACTGTCCTCCCTCTCCTTCTCCTTCGTACAGGCTCAGTCTCAGACCATGCAGAATAATGGGCCCCAGGTGTATCCTGGCATGCCGACCGGTGACTACAGTCCAGAATGGCAGAACTGTATATCTCACTTGTATACGGCTTTCCTGTCTACCCTCCTAACATCGTGTATGCAGACTTTCAGGTGACAGAGAGCCTTCCAAACGTGACGTGGTCACTTGCTCGAAACTGGGCTGGCAATATTCCTGTTCAGCGCCCTGGTTATCCGAATGACACCCTCTTCTTTTGGGCGTTCGAATCTTCGAATGGGTCGTTCACGGCGAACAGTAGTGAACCCTGGGGAATCTGGCTTAATGGAGGGTGAGTTCATGCGCGTACATGCAGCAATATTATAGCTAACATTTCGTGTAGCCCAGGCGGATCTAGCCTTGTTGGACTCTTCATCGAGGTCTGTCCGAGCTTTTCCAAGCACAATCCCTGTTGATGCGTGTACCTCAGAATGGCCCTATTCACGTCAACAACGACTATTCTGTCTCTGAAAATCAGCATGCATGGTCCACTATCGCCGATTACGTATGGATCGATCAGCCGGTGTAGGTCGGTTCTCGTCGTTGCAGCAGTTCGTTGACGCATTTCTATCAGCGGAACAGGATACAGTACGGTCGAGAATGGTGGCTATGGTGAATATGCACACACCGTCCTAGCTGTCGTGATCTCATTTCGACACCGCTCTCAGTTACGAACGAGGACCTGTTGGGTGCCGACTTTGTGAGGATGAACAGCGTCTTTGTTCGGTGCACCGCTGATACGTTGACAGATGGGTTTCTTGGAGAACTTTGTCAAGGTGTTCCCTAATCTTGCCACTCGACCGTTGCATATCACCGGCGAGAGCTACGCTGGAACATACATCGTAAGCATTCTTCTCATATAATCGAGCTGATCCGGGTGAACTCTCTCTAGCCTTACATCACTAAAACTTACTTCGGGATGGACAACCCACCGGTCCACCTGGCGGGTATTGCAATTGGAGATGGGGCCCTGACATCCGCGGAGACGTTCATGGAGTTGCCTGTAGTCACCGTGTTGGAAACATACCCACAAATCATCGGTTACGATCCCCAAGTCTTTGAGTACTTCCAAGAACAGTGCGTTCAGAGTAGTGGGATCTAAATTCTGCGAATGCTCATCTCTTATTAGGAGCGTGCTCTGTGGGTACAACCTCACACTCCAATACCCCCAACCAGAACATTTTCCGACTTTGCAACCCCCGATGCCTCCCCAACTTTTCCCGTCTTCTGCTAGCAAATACGGCATGCGACTCACAAAGCAACGCCTCTTGCTCGAAGTGCATGACCGCATCATCTCGAACCGTCAAAAGCGTGAATCTGAGGGTACTTTATTGGAGCATGGTGAAAGACAGCATGCACGCGATACGTGGAAACGTGACCTGACTGGCCGCGCGAATGGAACAATTGACCCTTGGTATGAATGTGACTTGTACGACGAGATGCTCGATTATGCCATCAATTTCACCTTTCCTTGGTGTGCGTATCGATTCTTCGCAATCCAATTTGGCCGTTCACCTCAGGATTTCCTCTGTAGCCTCGGGTAAAGAATTCGATGTCTACGATGTTCCTGACGCTCTAAGCCCCGAAGCTCCCACGGATCCGAGTATCTTTCTGAACGGTCTGTCCGCAAGTCACGTATCTGAATGCATCGGCATTCACATACATTCTCTTAGATGCACAAACGCGTGCTGCTATCCATGCACCCCTCAAAGAGTGGGTTGAAGTCAGTCCTGTTCCGTTTGGGGTGTCTAGTGACGGTGGTAAGCAACTGGTTCTAGGGGCCCCTTAAGGCGAACTTATGCAACGTGTTCATAGCTAATCCGTACGGGGATCCTAGTAAGCCTTATCCTTGTTCTTGTTGTAGACGAGAGTTGATTCACGCCCCACGTTTTGCAGGCGTCGAGTGAGTCTCATCACGATCGGCACACTTGTAGACAACTCAGATGGCCAGACCCATGGCGTTTTTGACAGACTTGGCCACGAACGCCACGGCGCAAGACGTGGCGATCGTCATATATTCTGGAAACGATGACACCCTCGTGTCGCACTTTGGTTCTCAGAGTATGTCCACTCCTCGGCTTTCATTGTTGCCTCGCTGACGCCCGCATATAGTCGCCATCCAGGTGCGACATCGTCTTTTCCCTTGTTCGTTGCGTGCCTCTGAGCTTTTATCCCCTAGAACACGACGTTTGGCGGAATTCAAGGGTTTACGCGTAAGCCGGAGACGCCATGGTACAACGACGCAGGCGAATTTGCTGGCATTGTCCACCAGGAACGTGGTTGGACATATGTCCTGCTTGCTGATGCCGGGCATCTTGTGCCATATTCTAATCCGATCTCCGTGAGGGTCCCTTTTCTCCCGCGTTTCTTCTTCTCACAAAGCCACTCAGGCTCTTACGCTTGCCCGGGAATTCATCTTTGGAAACAATAAAACCGGACTGGTGACCAACACCAGCTCCAATGCGGTCACCGTGGTCGGAGGTGAAGTGTCCTCGCTCGGGAGTGAGGTCATGACGGGCCAGGCAGCCATTTATTATGGCCAAGGTATAACTGCATCTAGCTATTTCTTCCCGTCTGCAACAGTCGAGGCCTGGAATGCCTACATTGCGACTGCGACTGCAACGCATGCCACGAGTGGAGCAGGCTCTATCAAATCGATGGGTTCTGCGATGAGTACGAAACTCTTCTTGGGGAGTGCGCTGATGATCCTGCTTGGAATGTTGTTGTAGGGCCACTCTGTACCATTTTCTCTTTCCACGAACACTGTAGATCGAGACGAACTTTGTCCTGACCTTCCTTTTCGCATGATGTCAGTTACTTGCCACCGCCGACGATCATAATGAAGATCGCCGCCGTCCGACCAACGCCTCAACGAACTCGGCAAAGGACGCGCACACTTGGTCAGGCGGCGGCGTGTCCTTGCGCTCTTCGTCCCCTGGGCGGTACTTTCCCGTCTTCACTACACCTCGACGATCAGCGTGACGACAAAACTGAACACGACGAAACACACCCAGGACGCGCCAGAGACCAAGTGTGATGGCGCCTTCACCGAGATCAGCGAGCACATCATCGCCGATCACGGCGATCCCCTTCCAGCGACGTGGTCCATCCCCGCAAGGCGCGGTGTCGAGATCGCGTTCGAGGTCGTTCAACACCGCCTCGAAAAACGTTTTGGTTGGTTTCCCGACGACCGTCGCGGACGTCTGCGCGGCGTCTTCGAGAGCGTGTACGAACGGACCTAGACCGAGGGAGAGGGCGTGATCGGAAGCTTCGAGGTAGCGCGCTTTGTGCAGAGCGATGAGAGGCGGGCGGGATGCTCTGTCCATGTTGGATGTCTGGTCCGGGTCTCGGTGTCGATTCTCGCCGACGAGGATCCGAAACGCAGTGTTGAGGTGTGCGTAGTCGAGCAAGGGCAGGGCAAGACCGACGACGACGGCGTCATGGGGTACTGACGAGGACGGGGCTGCGTCGTCCGTGCACTCTTCCAGCGCGGATTTCGAGAGTAGCATGTAGGGTCTTTGTGGAAGACGGACGGCATGAGTGCGTCACCATGTCGTCGATTCAGCCGCTCACCTTTTGACGTCCAGCGCCTTCAACGTCGCCCTGAGCGCGCCGATGCTCGTCCACAGCTCCTCTCGGCGCACGTCCAGTCCGGCCGCACGCATTCGCTCGTGCATGGCATCGGTGGACTCCTTGCTGGTGTTGCTGCAGAGACGGAAAGGGATCTGCACGGCGCGAAGGGTCGTGAGTGCGTGCGCAGCGCCAGGGATGGGAGACGATCCTATCAGAAGCGTGCCGGAGATGTCGATGAGGAGGGCACGGATGTTGGACTTGCCAGCTTGCAAAGTCGTCATCGGTCAGAACTTCAAGTGGAATCCTTACGAGTACTACTTTTGGTTATCACTTGTCGGCCACGACCGACACACAGGTCACCTACTGGTGTCTCAAAGACACGAATAGCCTGAGACGGTTGACATGGTGTAGCATAGCACGAACTGGTCCTGAACTAACAATGTGCAAGTCCAGAACACTTTATCACCGCTCTGATGCGCGTAAATCCGAGCATCCACGCTCTCCTCGTCCTCTTGGTCCTCTTGGGCGTCGTTTATGGAGACCCTCTTCCAGAATGCCACGCAAAAGCATGGGTCAGAGCACCCGATCTCTCCTCGGACATCATCATACAGGGCGACACGAGGGTCAAAATAAGCGCCGGATGTCCTACTGTCGAAACTGCGTCATTGGGACTGCGCTTGAAGGAAGGGTTATTCATCAGGGTCCTGCAAGTATTTTGTAGTTTGATTGGCCCACGGAGAGTTGCTCATATTCAACCTTCCTCCAGACGTTCAAGGGGTGCCAGATCACTCGGTATACAGAGAGCGTCACCATGGGCATTCATATCCTTGCACTTTGCCAACAGCAGCGATCATGCTACGCACGAAGAAATCGCGAGCAAAAAGGATCTGTGGATTGTTAGAGAGGAGGAGAGGGTCGTATTCGAAGCGACGCAAAACCTCCACGTTGACTCGGGAGATGGGCTCGGTCAAGACTTCACACAATAATTCTTTATCCTTGTTCCCCTCCACGAATTTCCCCCCTGCTATTGATTATGCCGACTACGAATTTGCAATAGGGGGAGAGGAGGTGGGTTTGGGTTCCTCTGGCGTGAAATGAACGCAACACTGAGTTCTCTTTCCGCAGCTCGCTAGCGTTGATTCGAGATATGAATACTTCATTCGCTTGTCCTTCACGGACGGAACCACGGCAGAGATTCCAGCAGGTTTGACAACTTTTCAGCCCCTGTACAATCAGGTAGACGATTCTTTGGGACGTGACATGGAGACAATAAAACTCAAATCCGATACCATTCTAATGGGAAGCCTCGAAACATCTTCTCCAGTTGCGAACTACACCGCAGAAGTCAGGCCCGTTCCTGTGTTCTCTGAAGGTGCGTCTCTGGAAAACTCGAGCCGGTGCTGCTCCATTGACGGTGGAAACTCAGGTTCGCAAAACTAATTCGTTGCCGTGATCATTTCGCGGATTGAACCTGCGCGCGCGTTCGCTCGGCCACTGACGGTCTGGGCTTGTGTCGAGCTAACGTTTCAGTTAAAGTGGACCGTCGAGTATGGTTTGGCGGATTCACGACCGTTGCAGAAACCAAAATAGGTCTTGCGTTCAACGCGCAATGATCTTAAACCAGCTCGTCTCTACTCGTTCCTACCGTGTACTGGACCCCCTCGGCCCGGTGTTTCCAACATGCTGCGAAATCCCACCCTTGATCAGCTTCAGACGAACGATATCGTCACGATGAGCACCGATTTTGCGATTGCTGTCGAGGTGGACCGTCGGCAGGTCTCCAATTTTGAAACATATTACCAGACAATCCTGTCGTCGTACGTCCCGCGCATGCTACCCAGCCACCACGACACTGCCCATCATCAAACCCAGACACATCTGGACAGGTGACCATGTCGGACAAGACCGCCTGCGAATAGCTCCCAGTGATTCATTATCTCAGCGATGGCGCACGTGGCCCAATCTTTATGGACCGTGGCGACGTTGAAGAGCCCCGTGCCAAAGATCCTGCGGAACGAGCCGTGCTTACACCATTGCTCGAGCCGGTGATATCTTCCCCACCAGAGGGCGAGGAGTTGGTTTATCGCCTTCGACCTCTGATCTACGTCGGTGAGACATGGGCAAAGAAGGTGGCTTATAAAGACTAATGTTAGCCGGTAGCCACGCCCTAACTGCCAGGCAGTGCCTCATGCGACATCACATGCGTCTTCGTCTCTGGGCACACAAGCAAAATTGCATGTAATTACTATTTATCTGCCTTGCAAGTTCCGTAGTCAATCGGTCTGATGGCGATACCAGACCGATTAGACCCTCGGTCGTGGTCAATGCCAATAGGCAAGTTCTGCCAAATTGACCTGAACCTTTAGCTTGAATATTTGAGTTGCCATCTTGAGAGTGTCAGAATGTCATCGTGTTTGGGATTCGAGTCTCTACCGTAGGCGGCCCCTACTGCTGGCTAGTGCCATAGGGAACCATGTCAGATACCATGCCTGGCTGGAAACACACTGTGGCTAGCGGCGGGTAACACTGAGGGATCGGGTGGAACAGAACTGGACCACGATCTATACTATGGGCGACTACGCAGTGCGAGGACAAGATAAACTACTCCTATCTTGACTGCACGTGATCTAGAGTGCCAAACTATAACAGGCTTACACTGGCCCCCGGACTCGCGTCACCGTCTTTTCTGTATACAGAATGTTGTGAAGACAGCAGGTGGGTTGGGCAATCGCAGATAAGTACAAGGCACCTAACTCACTTTCTTAGCTCTTTGAATTTCCCTTCCATCACAAAAACACCGGAAATATGATATTGCCAGGCCTGGTCATATCCTTGAAAGTCGTTGTCATCGGGACACACCACAATTGATTGATACATTATACTTAAGGAGAACTATGTCTTGAAACTCTACAACTATCTCAGGGAGTTGATTGCTTTCGAGGAAGAGGCTCTACAGCCCATGCCAGAAGGACATCCCGAGCTGAATGCTCTCTATGATGACCACCCGCACACCATAGACCAGGCGAGCGCTCTGTCCCCTTCGTTGCCGCTTAGCCCATCTCATTCAAGTTTGTAGTGATCAGGTGGGCGACCAGGAGCTTGATTCGGGTTTCAGCGCAAGAAGCACCGGCTAAAGTATAATCTCCGTGGTGACTTGAACGTGGATAGTGATGTCCTTATCCAGTTTAAAGTACGGAGGTTTCTTGTCTACCGCATTGTCTGTGTGGTCCTCGAAAGGATGGGCCGCCTTACGGGGCAGTCGATTGTTACCTGAAAATGCAGGATGAAGTCCTACCGGAACCGGGCACCATGCATGACGAGCGAATGCAGTGGGGACTCAGTAAGAGGTACAAAAATGGATGTAGCTGAGGGCCAATTAAACATTCACTTTCAGATTTCAGACACGCTGCGCCGACAGGCTAGAGAAGCTAGGGGATGCTGCCAGGGGCTCAAAAAGACGCCAGGACGTATTTGAGTACTACTCACACAGTGTCACTTGACCCACCGAACACCGAGGGTATTCTCTTAAAACGCAACCTTGAGGTGAGGACTACGTCTTTTTACAGTTCAATGTGCTTCACTATTATCAGCTTATTGAGCTTGACCCCCACGCCGTGCATCCTGGGCTCATTCGTCTACACTGGCAATTGCTTCGCTTTTGTTCAGGACGGTCGAAGCGGCTCCGCTTCGATGTGGCACTCCCAGTGGACGGCATCGTCTTCCAAGACGGTAGTCGTCGAAGGAAGCTTTCCAATGCAGAACTCGACAAACCGGCGACAAACAGCCCCATGACCAAGGTGCTCATTACGCTCGAGCGAGGGTGTTCATTTGGGACGTAAACATCAAGAACCCCCAAGGGATCTGCTGTCGGGACGTGTTCGAGGAGATATACAAGACCTTTAACAAGCGGCTTACACCCGAGGAGCAAAGGCTGGTCCGCAACCACCGGGAAGTCGAAAGCGCTTTCCAGGTTCGCTGCGAACGTGGACCCGGCCCTCCAGAGGTCGAATGTTCGTTGGGATGGAAGAGGGTCGACATCCTCTTGGGTCAGACGATCTTCCTTGGCCTGACTCGACCGAAGTCTGGCCACCACTGGGTCCTAAATTTGTTAACGCTATCGCACCGGAGTCAGATCCTTGTAGGTAGTTGTAAGCGGAATGTCAAGGTACAAGAGGACGGCCGTCTCACCTCAGTCGCAGCAACACGAACTGAGGAAAGAGAAGGCGAACGAGAAGTTTTCAAGAAGCTACCAGCGCCGTCACGTGGGGCCAAATGCTACATAACAGTGTAACGAGTATAGTATCGAGCTGGAAGAAAGGAGTCGTACAAGATAGGAGGGAGACTGTCCAGAAGAAAAAGGAGTCCATATCATATGTGTCAACAGCATTGAGCTTACTTCCTTGATAAGGAATGATTTCCACTTGTACATATTCTTTGATCTTATCTATGATATCCAACTCATCCGCATGTTATATGCGTGGTCATCTGGGTATCCTGTATTGACCTGCCTAGCCAGAACAAAATGACAACAAGATTTAGATATACAACTCTTCGACAGGACACCATCAACAGTAGGCGCTACTAGACAACCGAAACTTTGTGTTCGCTCTTATCGGCCAGCCTCTTGACCCAAGTTTCACCAACGATATGCTACGTTTGTGGGGGCCACCATGACGATGATAGCGATAGACAAGCTCTTCACCTTCGGGTATAGAAGACACCACTGGCGCAAGGATAGGCGCACGCAGTCCTCGCTGTACAGGATCCTCGGAGAAGAGCTCATATACTACATTGCGATCCACAAAGATGGGCCCACGCGCCCCGTCGTCGAGATAGTGGGTCAACGAGTGTTTCTGGCAGGCTGTGTCACCTGTCAGAACCACTTGGCTATCCGTGTCCGCCCCCGCAGATACGTGAACGCAGTGGTGTGGAACGCCCGCTTCGCTATTGGGACGTACGACGATCGGAACCATCCCAAAGTACGTGGTCCGAAACCAAGGGTGAGATGTTGTTTTCTTTTCCCAGGGCACCCACAGCTCCTCATCATCCTCTAATTGCAGAATATTGTGGTGGGGGACCTCAAGAAAAGGTTCATCTGGGTCTACTTCGTCATCCCCCAGGGGATATGTCTCCAGCGTGATTCGAAGAGAGTTGCCGAGTATCTGGTAGAACGTCTCAAAATTGGGGGCCTGCCGGCGATCTACTTTAACTGGAATGGTAGCAACTGCACTCGTCGTCACGATGTCGCCTGATTGAACTTCGTCGGCGGTCGAATTGAGCATTGTGACGGAAACCTTATTATCAAGACCGCGCCTGCAGGTCGGCCAGAATCGGTGGGAGTTTATTTCTGCAGCGTCCTCTTTTGTGGAACGCAGAATGTGCCCAGGATTGCGCATGGACTGCGAAACGCGCATGCCATACTCGACAGCCCATTTTGATGAAAGGGATGACTCTATACAACCGTAGAGTGTGAAAGGCGCAGCGAATGTGCGAGCTGGTCCAGTTCTTGTAATGGTCACCGTGACCGTTTAATCTTCGGAACCTGATGGCCCATATTGAATGTAATGTTTTGTGTGCGATGACATTCTGGACGAACCTTCAGCAAATGCAGATGGCGAGCCAGAGACCTCTGCGCTGTAGGTCGTAAGGAGAGGACTCTCCTCAGAGACACCAAAACGTCCCGATTTGAGCTCCACAGCTCCACAGCTCCACAGTTCGACCATTGAAGGAAACCCACTGGATCGTAAAGTGGTTGGAAAGCGGTGATTCCAGCCAATATCTCTTTTGTGGTTCCGTTTGCGAACGGGACACGGACGAAATATTCATACGCCAGTTCGCCATCAACCACCTGCGACACGAGGATGCCAGTCAGCGTGTGTTCATTTTCGGTGCTTGTTGGCGACTAACCTCGATATTAAATGATACTATGGTCATCGAATTTGGGTAGTCCAGAGCCGGAGGGAAGTTTGTGGAAGGAAGCAAGATGACAAAATCCTGCACGACATCATGGCCTCGATGAGCTTCTTCTTCCAAGAAGGGTATGACTTGCGTCGTTTCGAAAACAAGTCTCTCCTCTTCCCGAACTACCCACAAGTCCTTATTAGCAAGTCTTTCATGGTATCCAGTCTCATTGCGGTGGTGGGAATGGTCTCATGGAAAATCCCATGGTGTCAGTTGATTGAGATCCGGGGGTGGTATGTTCCGTGTAGGATACATGCGTCTCCTGTCTTCTTCAGAGCGCCTAGTTCAGAAGTCAGGGTCTGCGAAAATTGGGGGGGAGAGACCGTACAAGGCTTTAACGACAGATCTTCCCTTGAGGCGTAACCTCAACGAGACCTCATCGACGGCAGGACATCCTGCGCTTATCTTGACTCTGGCGTCACCTTGTATGATGGTGTCTGGTGTGAGGTTGTCACGTTTTCACCCTTTTACATCACCACTATCTTTTAATTACTGCTTTCATTTCCCTTATCATTCATTTCCATCCAAGTCTGGACTATGATGTAGTTACATGTGATTTCCTCATGTAGTAACATCATACCTCATTGTAGGTAGTATATAGTCTCAGCTTGTACATTCCAAAAACTCTAGTTGCAGAATATTATCACTTTTGTGATCATTGGGGGATTTTTACCCTAGTGTGAACTTAAGGCATAACATTATTCTGCAACTAATCCATTCAACCCTTCTCCCTACCCACCTTTCCCTTACTTATTTGCCCTCATGTCCACTTTGGTGTTGTGAGTGACTTTATCCATCCCCTTCCACTTGCTGAGACTATCATCATCTTGGTTGTCTGTACTGCTGTGTATAGCTAGATTCCAGGCTTAAGGAAGAACTGTTGAGCACATGAAGCTCAGGGACTAGCATCCTAGATCCACACTATTCATACACTCATCTGGCATATTAAATAAGGATAAATTTGCTTCATCCCATAGTGTACTAGGGGGGTTCTTAGGTGCACTAAGCCTAAGCATATCCAAGGGGAGACAATACCTGTCCCCTGTAGTTTATGTGATTACCACTCAGCCTCTGTGCTGTAAATATCACATAGAATTTCCTCTTGACCATTGTCCTGCACTTAGCATCTCCCCCTTCTCTATATTGACTTCTCTCCCTCTTTCCTTGATTTCACCTCTCACAAATCAAGATTCTTTCCAACAGAGGAACTCTCAAGCATTTCATCCTCTGTACTTGCACCAACCCTCCACATTCAGTCTAGGCAAGCTCCTGTAGCCCTAGACAACACATTTCCTCTTATTCATTTTCACCATCTACCCTGGATATATCATGTCCACTTCAATTCCTGGATCCTCTTCAGATATCTGGAATCTCTAGGAACTTCAAACTGCTCTTGGAGCCACCAGCTCATCCTCTACTCCTATACCAACCATGCCTGCACCCCTTCAATCAATTCATAATGGTGATGACCACATGCAATTCATGGACCAGTACATGGCATGGTATTGACTCTTCCAATCCAATCCTTCTGCAGCAGGTCTGCAATCACAAGTTCCTCATTATACTCTACCTCCCCTTTCTTCTTTTGAAATAATCAAAGTCTCCTTACCTCAATTGGTAAATTGGCACCTAGCTGCCACACACCTCACTTTCCCCTTTGCTGTGCAGCCCTCTAGCTGCATCACCATCTACTCTCCAGTTCTCAGGTGGAACTATTTCACTTCTCTACCCCACTTCCCATCTCCTGAGTTGCATAAGTGATGGCCTTTTGGAAAGTTGATTGTTACAAAGCCAGACAACTTCACTGGCAATAAAGAAAAATTTGTTCAATGACAATATCAGGTTGGACTTTATCTCCAAGGCTTTGATCACAGACCAACCAATAGAGAGGTGATCCTGATCATTCTTTCCTATATGAAAAGAGATAATGTAGCAGGGAAATTTGTTAACCTATATATACTGGAAAAACTACCAAAAGGTGAAATTTTATGCCAATTCCAATAGAGGTTGGTAACCACCTTCCAACCAGTGGCTCTAAACTGCCATGCAGAAAAGAAATTGCTTGCTATCAAGTAGCAGAAGAATGAATCAGTTAAAGACTTTTTTATTCAAATGAAGTATCTTGTCCTAGAAGCTGGCTGGGACTCAAGGCCCATGGATGTATGTTGGTTAACCTTATGCACAATGGGATAAGAAATAAAGTAGTAGAGTATATTGAAAGAGCCTTCCCCACCTTTCTTGACAAGATGGAATTCAGCAAGTGGAAAACTGCCTTGATCAAAGCAGATCAAGTCTTGGCAGAGATTAATGAAAGAAAGAAGGAGGTAGGATACTTTTTCCAATTCCATCCCTAGCAAGACACCTACCAGGAAAATTCCTCTAGTACCTTGCAGCAGGAATATTGCAAACAGACAGGAACAAGAGATACTGCTCCAAAGGTACAAAGCTCCACTCCTTCCTCTACCAATATCCACCCAAATCAAGTCAGTATGTTTGATGAATAAGACATGCTGATGGACTTGTCCATGGCATGAGCAAATAACATGTGCCAATAGTGTGGAGCTTCATGGCCCTATAAAACTCACTTTAAACCATAACAACAGATTTGAGAAGTTGCAACCAAGGAAATGGCCTTAGAGACCATAATGAAACAGATGGAGGAGCTCAGGACCAAGAATAGGGCCTTAAGGGAAAAAGTAGAAAAGAAAGAAAAGGATTTTTGAGAAAGAAATTAGATACAGGTCAATCTAGTTTTAAAAATATAGTTTTCTCATTTAATAAATTCTCTGTTCTTGAAAATAATAAGAGAACGAATAATCTAGACAATAAAAAAAAATAATCAACAGAAGTGGTACATAAACTTCTAGTAAGGAGGTCTTCAAAAAAGATCAAACTCCTCATCAGAGGATTTGAGTCAGCTATAAACTTGGACTTATTCACATTAGAAAAAAAAACTATTACTATTCTGGTACAGGTGGTGGTAAATACAAATATACAATATGCTATCCCAAACAATGCCTATGGCAGAATCACACTACAATCAGAATTAGCAATCAAAAAGGCAATCCATGTTGGAGCAGGAGTCATTGACTCCAACTATCAAGGGAATCTTATGATTCTTCTCATTAATCAAAGGATCAAATTATTCAAGGTCCAAGAGAGTGACAAAATTATCCAATTAATAATTGAGAAAATCCATCACCTTAAAGTAGTGGAGGTATAGGAACTGCCAACCACAAAAAGAGGGAAGAACAAATTTGAATCAATAGGAATCAGAAAGGTGACTTACAATATGATGAGCAGTGAGAAACCAATAAAAATCCTGAAAAGACCAATAAAGCAGGCATGATCATCTCCACTGGAAGAAACTGATCAAACCTCCAAGATCAAGGATATCCAGAGGGGATGAAACTGGATGAATACCATTGATTCATGGTCCATACAATGGATCAAACAAGCAGTAACTGAAAGGAAAGGATTCAAAGTTAAAAAATAACTTCATACCTTCATACATAGCTCAAGAACAAAGGAGGTAGATGACAAATTAATTAAAGGCCTTCAGAAAATGGATGAATAAACAGTGGAATGGGTTTTATGAGAACTTCAATGAAAACCCAAATTCATGTTTAAATCCAAATAAGCAACCTTGTCATCCCTTAAAATACTAGTCATATATAAAATGATCAATAAATGAACTTTTGACATCCTGGCCCTCATAGATTTGGGATGCATAGGATCTAGTATTGACAAAGACTTCATAAGAGAAAAAGGACTCCCCACTCACCAGTTACTGTGACCAATACCAGTATATAATACAGATGGATCACCAAACTCAAGTGGGAAAATCAAATACTTCATAATAGGAAACATAAGGGTTAAGGACCATCATGAACAAATCATTCTGGCAGTTACCACATTAGGAACTAACCAGATCTTCCTCAGACATGATTGGCTTAAGCAACATAACTTTGAGATTAATTGGCAGAGTGCAGAAATTAAATTCCAATGTCAAGAAGATCACACCCTAGGGATAATTGAGACTAAGAAAGAAGATGAAAATCACAACAATCAGATCTTCCAGATTGACACAGAACAATACTACTGAAACATATCAACCAATATTACAGCCAAAGCCAATCTAACAAAGGCTAAGAAAACCTTTGAGAAAGTGATCCCCTCATATCTACATGACTATCAAGACATTTGCAAAGGAAACATTCAATGAGTTACCTCCCCATCAACCTTGGGATCATATGATTGAGCTCTTACCAGGAGATCATATAATCAACTGTAAAATGTACAACCTGTCACCACAGGAACAGAAAGACCTTGATCTCTTCCTTGAAGAAAACCTCCAATCAGGACAGATCCAGCTGTTCAAATCCTCTTTCACCTTTCCATTCTTTTTTGTAAAGAAAAAGGACAGTAAACTTCAACTAGTACAAGATTATTGCAAACTCAATGTGATAACCATCTGAAACTGATATCCCCTCCCCCTTATTAGTGAGTTGGTGGACAAACTCAAAACCACTAAATACTTCACCAAACTCAATATAAGATGGGAGTACAATAATATCAGAATGAAGGAAGGAGACAAATGGAAGATAGCATTTTGGACAAACAGAGGATTGTTTGAATCATTAGTCATGTTCTTCAGGTTGACTAATTCGCCTGCTACATTCCAAATGTACATGAATCACTTATTTAAAAATTTAATAAATGAAAATAAGGTGATAGTGTATATGGACAATATTATGGTCTATATCTGATCTTGAAGAACATAAGAAGGTCATGAGAAAGGTCCTTCAGATCCTTCATGATAATAAACTCTCAGTGAAACACAAAAAGTGCAGTTTCAAGGCCATGCAAATAGAATATCTTGGCCTTATTATTTCATAAAATGAGATCACAATGGATTCTCTCAAGACAAAGGTGGTCAATAAATGGCCAGAATCCACCACATGCAAACAGTTAAGGGGTTTCCTCAGATTCCTTAACTTCTACCACTATTTCATCAAAGACTTCTCTATCCTTGCCTGCTCTCTCAATATGCTCACTTTTGAAAAGAAGGAATTCATGTGGACATCTGAATGTTCAGCTGCTTTCAAAACATTGAAACAAGTGTTATTAACAGCAATAATGCTTGGGTTCCCCATGGATTCAGATCCATATTGCATTGAAACTGACAGATCAGGATTCAGAGTAGAAGTGGTTCTCTTCCAAAAGCAAAATGATATCTGGCAACCCATTGCCTTTGCCTTCTGATCATTGCTAGATACCAAAAGGAATTACCATGCAAGCAACCTCAAGATGTTAGGGGTTATATTTGCACTCAAAGAATGAAGACATTATCTCTTAGAAAGCACTCACCCCTTTAAAATATGGACTGATCATCAAAATCTGGAGTTTTTCTGGAAATCACAAGATTTATTCCAATGACAAGCCCAATGGCAATAGGATATTCAAGAATATAATTTCACATTTGTACACCACCTGGGCAGAACTAATCCAGCCAATCCTCTGTTCCAGAGGCCAGATTATGAGAAGGAAGTAGAACTTGATAACACCAGTTCAATACTTCTCCCTGATCAATTTTTTGTATGACAAATACTCACTACAATCAAAGAAAAGATCAAGAGAGCCATAAATATAGTGGAACCCTCAGTTAAACTGGCTTTAAAAGAAAAGAAACTCTAATGGAAAAAAGAAGATGAACTCATCCAGTGGAAAGACAAGATCTATATATTTGATCTACCATTGCTGAGGAAATCTCTACTTCAGGAATTTCATAACCATCCTATAGCAGGTCACCTGGAAGTAAAGAGAATGCTCTCTCTCCTTCACAACACCTACCATTGGCCCTCCATCTGAAAAGATATAACAAGATTCATAAGCAGAGTTCCACTTGCCAATGAACAAAAAGCAAAAAGATGGAGTAAACCACCCCTCTCAACTCTCACACTTCTCCCAAAGGAAGTAATATCTATAGATATTATCAGACCATTACCAGAATCAAAAGGATACAATGTGATCTTAGTAGTTGTAGATAAATTCTCAAAAATAACATATCTATTTTCTATCTCTAATAATATAATGTCAGCAGGAGTAGCAGAAATATACAAAAATCACATCTTTAAATTACATGGTACATCAAAAAGAATTATATCAGACCAAGGTTCTCAATTTGTATCTTCCTTCATGATGGATTTAGCTAAATTACTATACATTTATTTAAATCTCTCTATAGCATATCATCCACAAACCAATGGTCAAACAGAATGAATGAATGCCAAAGTAGAGCAATACCTATGTATATATGTAAACCACAGATAGACAGACTGGGTGGATTGGTTGACAATAGCCAAGTTCTCCTTAAATCAAAAAGTATTGGAAGCAATAAAACTCTCCTCTTTCATTTTAAATTATAGACATCAACTTATGATTAGAACCAATCATAGAGTACAACCAAGAAACAAATCTGCAGAGCAGTTTGTGACACAAATGAAGGAAATACAGGTGCTGGCAAAAATGGCTCTCAAAAAGACAGCTGAACAAATGAAGGTGGCATATAATAAGCATGCAAAAGCTTGAAAACAGACTGACCCACAAAAAAGTTAGATGACAGGTACTATGGACCATTTCCTATCAAGAAGAAGATCAGACCCACTGCATATAAACTTCAGCTCCCAAAAGGATGGAAAACTATACACCCTATATTTAATGAGAGCAAACTCTTTCCCTTTAAGCCCATCAAATTCTCTTCACAACAAAATCTTCCACCTCCTTCTGATGTGGTTGAAGGATTACCCAAACAAGAAGTTGAAAGTGTCATTAACTCCCAAGTCCAACATAATCAACTAGAATATCTCATACACTGGAAGGGTTTTTTCAGAGAGAAACACAAATGGATCAAGGTATGGGATCTACCACATGTACATAAAGCAATAAAACTCTTCCATCACCAAAATCCCACAGCCCCACATGCTCATATCACAATCCCTGCACAAAATCAGGTCATTTCAACCAAAGATTTCTTCTGTCAATGTCCAATCTGTCAACAAATCTCTCTCTCCATTTCATCTACCATAGTGTTGGTATCTCCAGATTTCCTTGCCTATCATAATTCCTTGTCCAAATGTCATCCAGGACAAATGACTCTAAGAAGGGAGTAATGTCATGTTTTTATCCTTTCACATCATCACTATCTTTTAATTATCACTTTCATTTCCCTTATCATTCATTTCTATCCAAGTCTGGACTATAACATAATTACATGCAATTTCCTCATGTAGTAACATCATACCTCATTATAGGTAGTATATAGTCTCAGCTTGTATATTTCAAAAATCCTAGTTGTAGAATATTATCACTTTTGTGATCATTGGGAAATTTTTATCCTAGTATGAACTTAAGGCATAATAGAGGTCAGGTGCTCTGACCTATGCCTGAATGGTACACTCAGTGATGGAATCACTTGCATGGGCCATCTCCAATAGGATCAGGAAACAGAGGATACCCTGGAAAGCTTTCTTGACCATTGAAATAGAAATGGAGATGTTGAATGATGAAGTGAACTCATATTTTGACTTGCATTCTTATAATAAGCAGTGCAATTAGAACACCAGAATGCTGTGGATGGAAGGGTGATAATGCTATCTCCTATGAAATCAGATTAAGCCCTTGAGTTCCATCAGAAGGGAAAAAATACTTCCATCCTGGCTATGTAATAATTCACTGCCCTCAGCAAAGTCAGAGCCATACAGACAAACCATGCATCGAGTTCAGGCTCAAGTTCGTACTGACAGAATGAAAGCTTCATTTTCTAGATTCTAATGCCAGTAGATGGAAGGGTTGTGCACTTGAACTTCATGTGCCTACCAAAGGCAATGCTCCAGAAACCAACATGGATGAATGGGACACAAGGAAAGAAATACACCAGACCAAAGCCACAAAGTCACTTGGTCAGCCTCTGTGACCCACCTGCTGTCCAGTACTTCGCCATGACCCCAGCACATCATCTTGTCCAAGACTGAGCATATGATCACAATGACCACCACTATACACAACGAGAAGAATTCCTATGTCAATGTGAGTTGCTTCTTCAGAAAGCCACTTATCTCTCGAAGTTAAAGACCCCTACAACAGCATGATACCAGCAAGTTTGCCACAACCAAATAGGAGGTTTTAAACAGTGGGTAACAGGGCATACTAAGGATAGCAATACATGTTCAATTTAGTACAACCCAAACAAATCAGACAATATTTGTTACACTCTTAGTTCACACTAGGCTAGAAGTTGCCCAATGATCCCTAAAATAATAGTATTCCACAACTAGGGATTTCGGAATATACAGGCCAAGACTATATACTATCTACCACAAGGTGTGATGTCACTACATGAGGAAATTGCATGTACCTACATTATAGTCTAGATTTGCATGGAAATGAATGTAATAAGGACTTAGTGATGGTGATATACATAAATGAATGTGAAATGAATGATTGTGACATTACTCCCTTCTCAGAGTCATTTGTCCCAGATGATGCTTTGACAAATTCTTTCGGAATGCAAGGAAATCGGGGGATACCAGAACGGAGGTGGTAGGGGTAGGAAGAGGGACATTGTGACAAATAGGACATTGGTACAGTGGATCTTCGGTTAACATGGCTTGGTTTTGCATGGGAATCACTATGTAAGCCTGCAGAACAGAGGGATTTTGATGATAGAAAAGCTTAATAGCTTCTTGTGCATGTTTTAAATCCTGTGCCTTAATTCATTCTTGTTCTTTGTGTGGGAATCTCTTTCAATGGATTAGGTATTCAAGTTGATTGTGTCGGATCCGAGAGTTGACAACACTTTCAACTTTCTATTCTGGTTGTCCCTGAATGATTTTGGGGATTGGTGGAGTTATAGATTGTGAGGGAAATTTGGGTTTTCTGAAAGGGAATAGCTTGCTTTCATTGAATACTGGGTGTACAGTTTTCCACCCTGATAGTAACTTCAATTTGTATACAGCATCCCCAACCTTTTTTTTGACTTTGAATGGTCCATAGTATCAATCATCAAGTTTCTTTGTTGGTCGGTCAGTTTTGATAAATGCAGTATTGACTAATACTTGATCTCTTGGTTTGTATTCCAGATGATCTAGTGCTCTTTTATCATGCTTAGATTTCATCATTTGTGCTGTCTTTTCCAGCACTTCCCTTGCTATTGTTTGAATCTCCTTCATTTTTTGTATGAACTGATCAGCAGATTCGTTCTTTGCTTGGACCTGATGATTGGTTCATATTATCGGTTGGTATCCATAGTTTAAGATAAAAGGAGAAAACTTTGTTACCTCTGATACTCATTGGTTGAGTGCAAATTCTACTATTGCCAGCCATTCCACCTAATCTGTTTGTCTGTGATTTATATAAATACATAAATACTACTCTACTTCTGCATTCATCCTTTTGGTTTGTCCATCTGTTTGGGAATGATATGCAGTCAAAGGGTTCAAGGAAATATGTAATAATTTAGCTAGGTTTGTTATAAAAGATGAAACAAATTGAGATCCTCTGTCTGATATGATTTTTTTTGGGGTTCCATGTAATTTAAATATTTGATCTTTATATATCGTAGCTACTCTGGCAGATGTTATATTATTTGAAATAGGAAAGAGATGTATCATTTTTGTTAATTTATTTATTACTACTAGTATCGTGTTGTACCCATTTGATTCTAGCAAAGATCCAATGATATCTATAGATATTACCTCCCATGGGTTTTTGGGGGAAGAATGAGGGTGAAGAGGAGTAGTGTGTTTGATCCATTTTACCTTTGTTTGTTGGCATGTTGCATATCCATTGACAAACTTGGTTATATTCTTTCGGACTGTGGGCCAATAGTAGTTATTTCGGAGTAGAGATAAGGTTTGTTTGACTCCAGGATGACCTGCTATTGGGTGATCATGGAATTCCTTCATTAGACTTTCTCTAAGGATTGAAAGGTCGGGTACATAGATCTTGTCTCTCCATTTGATGAGTCCATCTGTCAATTGGGTCCACTGGGGATATTGGTCCTTTAGGGCTTTTGTTACAAGGGACTCAATTAAATTCATTGCTCCTTTTATTTTTTCTTCCATCATAGTTAGGGTTTGCCTGATGAAGAATTATTCTGGTAGGAGAACTGAATTTGTATTATTGAATTCTACTCCCTTCTCATAATCTGGCCTCCTGGACAGAGGGTCTGCAGGGTTTGTTTGATCTGGTCAGTGTATGAAAGTAAAGTCAAACTCTTGGATATCCTATTGCCATTGAGCTTGTTGCCGGAATAGATCTTGAGGTTTTTGGAAGAACTCCAAATTCTGGTGGTCAATCCATATCTTGAAGGGGTGGGCACTTCCCAAGAGATAATGTCTCCATTCTTTTAGTACAAACATGACCCCTAGCATTTTGAGGTCACTGGCATGGTAGTTCCTTTCAGTGTCCAATAATGATCATGAGGCAAACATAATTGGTTGCCAAACATTATCTTGTTTTTGGGAGAGTACTGCTCCCAAACCAAATCCTGATCTGTTGGTTTCTATATGGTATGGATCGGTGTCTCTTGGCAATCCAAGTGAGGTTGCATTCAAAAGGGCCATTTTTAAATTGTCAAATGCAGCAGTGCATTCCAGTGTCCAATTGAACTCCTTCTTGGAGGTCAAGGTATTTAGTAGTCGGATGAGGATAGAGAAATCTTGGATGAAGTGGTGGTAAAAGTTTAGGAATCCAAGAAATCCTTACAATTGCTTTCAGATAGTTGGAATGGGCCATTGCCTAATGGCTTGGGTTTTCAAAGGGTCCATTGTGATCTTATTTTCTGAGATGATTAGTCCCAAATACTTAGTCTCCATGGCTTGGAAGCTACATTTCTCATGTTTTATGGAGAGTTTATTTTCTTGCAAGATCTGCAAGATCTTTCTAGTAATTTCCTTGTGTTCTTCGAGATCCCTTGAGTATATCATGATATCATCCATATATACAATTACTTTATCATCATTTATCAATTGTCTAAATAGATGGTTCATGTACATTTGGAAAGTTGTGGGGGAATTTGTCAACCCAAAGAACATGACTAACAGTTCAAACAGCCCCCTATTAGTGTAGAAGGCTGCCTTCCATTTGTCTCCCTCCTTCATCCTTATATTGTTGTATTCCCAATGAATGTCGAGTTTAGTGAAGAATCATGCTGTCTTCAACTTATCTACTAATTTGTTTATCAGCAGTAAGGGATATCTATTCCATACAGTGATTGTATTTAATTTTCAGTAATCCTGTACTGGTCTGAGGGACCCATCTTTCTTTTTTACAAAGAAGAAGGGGGAAGCGAACAGGGATTTCGATGGTCTGATCTGTCCTGATTGTAGATTCTCTTTGAGGAAGAGATTGAGTTGTTGCTGTTCAGCTGGAGATAAATTGTAGGTTTTGCAATCAATGGTGTGATCTCCAGGTACTAGCTCAATGGTGTGGTTCCATGGTTGATGGGGAGGTAATTCGTCAAATGTTTCCTTGGTGAATATGTCCTTGTAATCATGGATGTACTCAGGGACCACTTCTTTGAAGGTCAACTTCTTTTTGGCCATATTGGCCATGATAGTGATGTCAGTAGCGACATTTCAGTTATACTCTTCTAGATTGATAGTAAAGAGTTGCTTGCCTTGTTCCATTTCTTCCTCATCATTGACATACCCCACTTCATGATTGCCTCTGCATGTGAACTTAATTTGTGCAGTTTTCCAATCAATGTTGGGATTGTGAAGCTGGAGCCAATTGTGTTTGAGGAATATTTTATTCATCCCTAGAGTTGTCACTGCTAGGGCGATTTGTTCATGGTGGTCATCAATCATCAGTTTTCCAACCACAAATTCCTTTATTTCCCCACTCTTGTTTGGGGACCCATCTGCATTATATATTGGGATTGGTCTAGGTAGGGAATGAGTTGGAATTCCTTTTTCCTTTATGAAATCTTGGTCGATGCTCGATCCAATGCACCCTGAATCAATTAATGCTAAGATCTCAAATTGTTGTCCATCTGTTGATTCATATTTTAATTGAATCTCTGGTAAAGACGACTCCTTTCTCTCTGACTTGTTGACGAATTTTGGCCTCTGTTGTAGTTCTCTTAGAGCCCAAGCCATATCTTCGTCATTTAATTCTTTTAACTGTTGAACCAACAAGTTGTCAATCTCTTGTAATCTTGTTTTATATATGAAGATTTTGAGCTTTTCATTTATGGCTCTTCCTTCTCCTTCATTCATACTTCGTCAGATCCAATTGATTGTCCATGGATCGATGGTGTTCATCCAACTCCTTCTTGGTTGGGTAATTTCCTTACTCATTGAGGGCCAATCAGCCTCATCAAGTGACCATTCTCCTTTTTTCAGGATTTTGATTGATTTCCCACTGCTCATCATGTCATGGGTCACCTTTCAGATTCCTGTAGATCTGAATCTATCATCTCCCCATTTTGTCATAGGCAGTTTGGATACTTTGACTACCTCTAGATGACTGATTTTTTCTATGATCATCTGAGCAATCTTATCTCCTTCTTTTACTTTGAAGGGCTTAGATCCTTGGTTCATGAGTAGGACCATTAAATCACCTCGATAATTGGAGTCAATTACTCCTGCTCCTACATGGATGGCTTTCTTTACTGCCAATCCAGATCTTGATGTAATTTGTCTGTATGTTCCTTCAGGAATCGCACACTGAATATTCATATTAATCACCTCCTGACTTAGTGGGGCAATCACTTTTCCCTCAGAGGCATACAAATCCAAGCCTGTGGCTGACTCGGATCCTCTGGTTGGAAGTTTTGCTTTTAGTGAAGATTGTCTTACTGGTAGTCAACTGGTCTTTTGCTTTTTTTCTTTTTTTCTTATGGGAGTGCTGGTCTCCTCTTTTGTACTTTTTTCTTCTTTTTTTGTTGTTTCAGATGTTAGATCATTCATTCCCTCATTGTTTTCCAGAACAGAATATTTATTATAAGAGAAAACTACTACAAAGAGACTAGCATGATCCCTAGCTAATCTCTTCCTCCAAAATCCTCAACTTTTTCTTTCAAAGCCCTATTCTTGGCTCTCAGCTCCTCCATCTGCTTCATTAGTGCCTCCATTGTGCTTTCCTTGGTTGCAACTTTCCATATTTTTTGTTGTGACTTGAAGTGGATTTTGCAAGGCCATGGGGCCCCACACTATTGGCACAAGTTTTTCGTACATGCTGCTGATAAATCCATTGGCATGCCTTGTCCACCAAACATACCAACTTGGTTCGGGTGAGGTTCCTTAGGGGGTGAAGGTCTCAAGGTGGTATCCCTCAGTCCCATCAATTCACAATGCTCTTGTTGCGGGATACTAGAGGGATTTCCCTGTTGACCTTGGGTGCATGGTTGGAATTGGAAAAAATATCCCAACTTGCATTTTCATTCATTGATCTCGGCAAGAACCTAGTCCACCTTGATCAGAGCTTGCTCCCACTTAGTAAATTCTTGTTCATCAAAAAAAGCAGAGAAGGCCCTTTCAACATATTCAATGACTTTATTTCAGATGCTATCTCGCATGAGGTTTACAAGCATGCGCCTGTGAGTTTTCATATCCTAGTTGGCTTCCAGGACAAGGTGCTTCATCCATACGAAGAAGTCTTCGACAGATTCAGTTTTCTGCTGTTGGATGGCCAACAGCTTCTTTTCTGCATGGTGGTCAAGGGCCACCAGTTGGAATGCAGCTGCCAGGCAATCCTGGAACTGCCTTAACATTTTGCCCTTCTTGAGCTCTTCCAACGTGTACAGGTCAGCGAATCTTCCTGCTGCATTATTTCCTTTCATGTAAGAGAGAACAATGAGGATTGCCTCCCTATCAGTGGGTTTTCAGTTGAACCCTTGAAGGTAGAGTCTGACCTGTCTTTGCCATTGGACAAACTTCTCTTTATCACCAGAGAAGTCATTGGATTTTGCGATGATGCTTTTCCCAAGAGGTCATCATATAGTCAACTCGGAAGAGGGGGAGTGGAGAGATGGGGTGAGATAGTTCCTTACTGAAACTGGGAAGTGGATGTGGATGCAGCTGGTGGGTCATGTGGCAAATGAGGACTGGGATCTGGACACCACAGGGTGCCAGTTACTTGTTTGGGGGCTGGTTACCCCAATGGAGCGAAGAGGGGGGAGAGAGGGCAGAGCACATCTGGGTGCTTGAGGTTGCAGGCTGGCCGTGGAAGGATCTTCTTGGAATGACCTGTACCAGGCCATATACTGTAACATGTATTGCATGTGGTCATCATCATCATGCACAGAGGGAATGGGGGTAGCAAAGAAGGAGGAGGAGGTAGCAGATGTGAGAGCATCCCATAATTCATTGAAGCCCCAGATGTGGGCTGAATCAGAAGTGGGGGTGGATATAATATGTCTGGGTAGAAGATGAGAACAGATAGGAAGGAACACATTGCCTAGGGCTATAAGAGCACACCTAGACCAAATGTGGGGAATTGATGGAGAGCAGAGGGTTGGGCATGTCAAGGAGGCCTGTCTGTAAAACAAAATCTTGATCTGTGAGAGGTGAAATCAAGGGGGAGGGGAGAGAAGTCGAAACTCCTTGAATCCTTATCTTTTGAATGATCCCAAGGGATCTGTTCAATCAGCCAAAGGTTTGAACCCTTGTATGGATTTCATGGCAACAGATGTGCCTGCTACTCTTTCAACTCTGTAGAGTGGAACTAACCCAGATTGCAGAGGGAGTACTACTGGTCTGTGGCTTTTGCCGACAGATGGGTCCAAAGAATTACTCTAGGAGCAAAGAACTCTTAGAGTTGGGGAAGAGGGAGAAGTTGGTGAATGGGACGATTGTCAATTGGAAATTCTGCGTGATGTTTACAGCGCGGAGGCTGAGTGGTAATCACATGAACCACAGGGGATAGATATTGTCTCTCCTCAGATATGCTTGGGTCAATGTCACCCAGGAACCACCCCTAGTGCACTATGGGAAATAGCAACTTTATCCTTGTTTATGATGCTAGATGAGCATATATATAGCATGGATCTAGGGTGCTAGTTCCTGAGCTTCAAGCACTCAACTGGTCTCCCTTAAGCCTGGGATCTAGCTATACACAGCACGTTGTGGAGGACTAGTGCATTGAATGCACTAGTATAGAGGAAGGGGGAAATGAAGATCACTCACGACACCGAAATGGATGCAAGGGCAAAAGGTAAGAGAGGAAAGATGGGTAGAGTGATTTGGGGGGAAGTGGAGTAGTTGTGGAATAATATTATGCTCTCAGTTCACACCAGGCTAGAAGTTGCCCAATGATCCCTAAAATAATAGTATTCCACAACTAGGGATTTTGGAATGTACAGGCCAAGACTATATACTATCTACCACAAGGTGTGATGTCACTACATGAGGAAATTGCATGTACCTACATCATAGTCTAGACTTGCATGGAAATGAATGTAATGAGGACTTAGTGATGGTGATATACATAAACGAATGTGAAATGAATGATTGTGACAATATTCGAACAGCGTCAGTCATAATTTATGCATGAGTATTTGAGTTACCATCTTGAAGACATCAGAATATTATCTTCACATATAGCAACCGATCCCATTGAGTAATGCTGAAGCGTTGACCAGTACCACGGCGGTAGCCATTTGCACACACTGGAACATCTTATCAGGTACCATCCCTGACCACCAGTCTCACGTCACCTTTTCCTGGGGTGATAAGCACAAGGTACCGCACCGTTCTATTTCACTTTCTCCCTTATCAACTTCCATTTTCAAACGCTAATGCGTGGCATGCATCTCCCGGTCATCCTCACCTTAGCCCTGCTGGGCGTAGTTCGCGGAAGCATCGACTCTATTCCCGAATGTAAATCCAAGGCGTGGGTCAGGGCACCTGATCTCTCCCCAAACACCATCGTCCAGGGAGATGTGAGGGTCAAAATAAGCGCCGGATGTCCTGCAGTCGAAACCGCATCGTTAGGACTACGCTTCAAGGAGAGGTCCTTCATGAAAGCATTGTACACGTTTCGACTCTTTCATTCGCTTTGGCTGACATCCTTCGCACCAGGCGTTCGCCTGAGGATGTGGAGAGGAAGAGCGCCGAATACCCAATGTCACCCGATACGCAGAGAACGTTTCCTTGGGAATTTCGCAACAATCGTCAGGTTATGAGTGAGGAAATGCTAACCAACAGTAACATGTGGATCATCAGAGAGGAAGAGAGGGTGACCTTTGAAATGACACAACGCATGCATGTCGGTGTGGAAAGACAGGCTGGTCTTGACATCATACAAAATTTCTCCGTCCTTGTTCCTCCCAAGAAATACCAGCCGGGTTGACGGCTTTTCAGCCTCTGTACGATCGATCAAGTCATCCTCCAAGGCACAACGTGCAGACTGTCGACCTCAAACCCACGGGCGTTGAAAACTCTCCAACCGTGAACTTCACCGCAGAGGTCAGTTCCACCTCTGGAATGGTGTTCTCAGAAGGTACGTTCCAAACAAATGCACGTCATCTTGACGTGACTGATAGATCGTCAGGTGTCACAGATCAAACCATTACGGTCGTCATCACCCGAACTGGGCCTGCACATACGTACAATCGGCCATTGACTGTTTGGGCTTGTGTCGAACCAACATTTTCATCGAAATGGGCGGCCGAGCAGGGGATGGCGATCACAGAGCCTGTGCAGAGAACGAAACAGATCCTCCGGTCAACATTCGAAGATCTTAGGCCCGCAGATCGCTTCTCGTGGATGCCATGTGTTATCCCTCCTCCATCTGGTGCTTCGATCATTATGCCAGACCCGACCCCGGATCAGCTTTGGGAAAACGATATCGTCACGACGAGCGTGAAGGTCACGGTTCCAGTCAAAGTAGACCGTCGCCAGGTCACCAACTTTGAAACCTATTACCAGACAATCGGTAATGCGCTCGTTATCATGCTGCAGATCCCCCTTGCGTAAGACAAACATACCGAACCAGACCGCCAGCCTCGGGGACCTATTTTCGATGTCAACGCGTGGTTCGAGGAGGACGAGGAGGAATGGGTTCCTTGGGCGAAAGGGATCAGCTCGCCTCCGAAGCCTAACAGGGTGATGAGGAGTACCTATTCCGGGAGGATTCCTGTCGTCGTGCGTCCACCAGACGAATTCCAGCAAGCACGAGGCTGCCATCTGGAGAACCCGGGCAGGTCTGAACAAAGGGTCTTGTCAGACGAGACCGGTTGCGAGCAACTCCTACTCAGTCACTATCTTAGCGACGGCGCACGTGCCCCGACCTTCGCAGACGGTCGCCTACTTGAGGAGCTCCTCGCCCAGGATCCTGCGGATCGAGCCATGCTCGCGCCCCTGCTTGAGCCGGTGACGTCTTCCCTGTACGAGGGCAAGGAGCGTGCTTATCGCTATTACGGTAATGGTAATACGGGACCCTTAATCTATGTTGGCGAAACGTGGGCGAGGAAGGTGGCCTACAAGGACCAGTGGCGCCAGTTTATAGCAACCTCCGGGCCGCAGCGCAAGATGTCAGCACCTGTCGAGAAACCATGACTACCGTAGGGTTGCTGAGCATAGGAACACGACTGGATATAATTACTTATCGAAGACAACGATAGCTTCGGGAGTTACAACGTCCATGCGCTCCACACCACATAAAAGTAGGATAAGTTTCATCGTTTGAAAACTTGGGAGGTCCATCACCGATAGATTGCGCTACGGTACCGACGGACATGGTCTAATGACGTGCATCGCGGAGAGGTGTAGCACTCCGCCCCAAACAGCGCGACTAACTCAGTGGGGCCATGTAGGTGCCAGCCACCATTAGCATGCGAATCAGTTTGATTAAACGAAAGCGACGAAATGTTTGTGGAAAATAATTATGTATAAGTCACCCACCACATTTCCAGAGTATGTCTGGAACGCTAAACAGTGATCTCGTGCTCCTTTTCTTGCTCCAACGTTGCCATGCTCCGCTCTCGCTCTTGTGTGGCAGCAATGGCTTTCTCAGAGATGCTCACCAACTCTTTCAGAGACCCTACATCATATCGGACGTGTCAGCCCGCAGAAGTCACATTAACCGATGAGCTCGTTCAACTCACGCTCTATTCCCAACAACATTATCGTCTACGTTCCATTGAAGACGAAGCAGGAAAAACAAGTCAGTTCTCCGTCCATCGAAAGCTGCCCAAAGACCACGAACCTGTCGGGCCTCTCCGTCTTTCAGGATGTCCTGCTTGGTACACATGGCCACAGATCTGTTCCCGCCCGCGACGTCGTCGATGAGACCCCAGACCGACTCCTCGACAAACCTCTCGGACTCGACCGTATGACCGTCAAAATTGCCGACGAGTTGCATGTATTGTTGGATCAACCGCATCTCCGCCAAGATCTGTCTCGGAAGCTGTTCCAATGAACGCTGGGCGTGTTGGGCGTGCGAAATGGCCTCAGAAGTAGAGGAAACGGCAGCGTCAGCGGTGGCATTCGTTGGTAGTGATTTTTCATCCACAATTCTCGTTTCCTCGCGTTCAGATGTCTCGCGAAGGGAAAAATTGGTCCCAACCGAAGTTCCTATACGTTGTACTCTTTCGTTAAACTCTACCTTGTGGCGTTCGCGGTATTGATGAACCAAGCGTTTGAAAGAATTACGTCCGAGAATGCCCTTGTAGCGCGAGGCATATGCCTCGGAAACAACTGTTTATGGAGCTGTGGATACCGTGAAGCCAGAATGCGGACTTGAACTAACCAGAAATAAAGATTGTCATGGTCGCAACACCAATCAAAGCCCACAAAACAAAAACAGAACGACCAGCTGGCGTTGTGGGTGTCAAATCCCCATAACCGATCGTAGTGAAAGAAATGAAGCCTATCAATTAGTGTTAGCGAGAAAAATTCTCCGAGGTACGGAAATACTGACAAAAGTAGACAGACGTCGCAAAACTCCAATCCTCAGTCGCTTTGAAGATGGCCGCACCACCCTGCATATGGATTCAATGACCATCTCCTCATTGCAATGTTGGCTTACCATCCAGAAAATAAGAAACCAACCCCAACTTAGACCGGAGCGCGTAATATAGGCTTTCTTCTCGGTATCCACCACGTCCGTACGATAGTCTCCTCTGTCCTCCGAGGAGCTCGTTTGCAGGCTTCCAGAACTGCCAGGAGCGTCCTCTATCTCACCCACAGCCGAGGCATCTTGGATGTCATGTCCATCTGGGAGGGGGCTGCCGCCGGATTCGTAGACATGGAGGCTCAGCTTTGTAAGAATAGCAGCCATGGCACCCAATCGGCGTTGTGTCGCAGGTACGGCAGGACGTTGATCACGATGGTAGATCGTGTGAACCACAAACCAAGACGGAAAAGCACGGTGTCCAACACCAGAGGAATGATAACAGCCATCTTGGTCATAGGTATCGTAGAAACCTGTGGGAAGAAATGTATCCACGGAGCACCCGGCCTCTAAGGCCGCTGCCTCGAGCTGACACGGCGGCAGGGCCCACAAATTAAGTTGCATGCCATGCCGACGTTGGGTGTGGTGTGTGCTCCTTGCCGCAATCGACCGAATCCCCCACTCTGCATGCCAAAAGTAGGACGTGAGAATCGACCAAAAAGACTTGTGTCCGTTCGTGTTCTTGTGGATCCAGATAGGCGCATGTCGTTCGCGTAAACGCCATGCAATGGCGTGTTTCCAGCGATTCTCTACGCGTCTCCGACGACGAACGGCTCGTCTCCTCTCCTGGATTTCTAAAAGCCGTCTACGATAGCCGAAGTCAAGACCCTCCAGGACGGCCTCGCGAACGTACCCAACCACAAAAGCGAGGTTGACCACACCCACCGTAGCATAGAAGCAGACGAATATCCTGGAAGCGCGGGTGGTTGGGACAATATCCCCAAAGCCGATGGTCTCGATGGTTACGACGGTGAAGTATAAGCCGTTGATGAAAGTCAAATCAAGCAGAAGCGAGTTGACAAGGGCACCTATGGCAATGTAACAAAATAGACCGATGATGATAATCACCAAAGACCTTTGTCTCCGGGTCAGACCACTCCCTACGCTGAGCATCAGCCACTGCAAACACGACAGTCAGGTAACTTACCGCTTTGCCTGAAATCAGACGTTCGGATAAAGTCGACGATGAGGGTCAGATTGGTGAACATGGACACAATCGTGGAGCACATAGTCATCCAGAATGCCTGACTAAACGTGTAGTTGCCTTTCGTGGCTCCAAAGATAGAGAGAGCGAGGACGTTGATAATGTCTAAACAATGTGCCAGGGTCACGATGTGGAAATGTAATACGATGAGCTTACCATGTATTGAGAGAAAGAGAATGCACAAGATTGTCATCGTCTTGATGCGTTTCTCCAGGAACCGAACAACCAGGCAGAGGTTTGCCAAGACCGCGCAAAACAAGCTGATCGCAATTCCAGCGTCGAGTAAAGGTGGGTTATGTTTCGGAGTGATGGCACCGCCGTGAGGATAGGTATACCAATCTGCCGTTAAGCCAGGTATATCTAAGAGAATGCAAAACGGGATGGCGATGCCGGACAAAATTGGTAGGACCCGATAGTGGGGTATGTATGCCCGTATCTCCTCTTCATCACTTGGAGAAGGGAATACGGCACTGAATATCCTGGAGAAAATACGACGTGGACCTCGTGCATTCGCGTCCGGTTGGTCCTCCGGACTGGCGACAGGGAGAGTGTCATCATAGTCCTGGTTATCATCGTCGTCAGTGCCAGCACTGCTACTCTGCGCAATTGAATCTCTTCCTGTCTTGCCCAAGTTCCCCGTGTTTGGCAAGTCCTGTGTGGATACAGTCACCCGGAACGTCTGCGGTGCATCAGCACGCTCCTCTTCGTCAGGGGCGTCGTCCCCTAGTAAACGAGTTAACAGGGACGTCAATTTCATCGAATGGCTTGGGAAGCAGACATAGAACAAGGGTAAATGAGAGGAAGAGTCGCAGGATGGCCCCCGCTGAGCTTAATTCGGATCAATAATAATAAGATAGCTCCAAAGGGCGACCGGGTGAAGAGTCGTCATATGGTCAAGGCCCTGGCACGTGAGCTCACGTGACTCAGGGAACCTCAGTGACGCCACGTCTTCGCTGGAAAGTTAGACTTGCATTGACCTTCAACATGGCAGACATTATAGCAGAAATCAACAAAATTCCACCTGTAACGCGGTTCCTTGTCCTTTCATCCGTTGGTATTACAGTACCTGCCATGATTGGCTTCGTGCCCATGCACAAGTTGGTCTTCATAACCCCCCTTGTTACGAAAGGATTCGAAGTGAGTCTGCTGGATGATGCCTCTGAACTTGCATCGCTTAAATGTTGCTAGCTTTGGAGAATTTACACAAGCTTGTTTTTCGGAAGTAAGTACTCGTCGATTCTTCCGTACCGTTCAAAGCTCACCATCAATGAACCAGCAACGAAGCTGGGATACTTGTTCCACCTTATAATGCTATAGTGAGCTTTTTCGTTCACTCCCGTGTTTATTTTGCCCTGAGCTTTCAACATGTTATTCAGCCAAAATTCCAACAGTCTAGAGTCCGCGCACTATGAACGCCGTTCCTCGGACTATGCATGGCAGCTTTTCCTTGCCTCCCTTGGAGTCATCGTCAGTATCCCGGTTTGCATAGTCCTTTTGACATCCCTGAACAGACCTTAGGCACTCAATCGACCATTTGGTTCCGTGGTCCACGACCACGCCTTCGTGAGCTGCATCACGTACTTGATGTGCGCATTGGCCCCACCAGGTGCTCAGACTTCTGTCATGGGCCTCCTTACTATTCCAATCAAGTATTTTCCGTATGCCCTCCTCGCGATAGACTTCATCAACGACCGCGCATCAGAGAGCTTGACAGGAATGATTGTCGGTCATCTCTGGTGGTGGTTGGTGTGGGGTGCAGGCACGGGAGCTGGAGGTTTGGAGCAAGGGAGGTTTGCGAGCTTGGTACGGGCACCAAGGTGGTTGAGAGGTTTGTTTGGTGAGCGGGAGGCAGAGCGCCGGGCTACTAACAGGGGTGGATATCAAGCCTACGCACCTGCAGAGCGAGCCGCCGGTGCTCGCGCAACCGGACACAACTGGGGCTCTGGCCAGCGGCTGGGCAGCCAATAGATTATGCGACACCGGTCACCTGTGATCTGGTGAGCGGCAGTGGGACAACGACAATGCCAATGTTATACTAGTCGTAGTGCTATCCTTGCCAACCGTATTCGTCCCAATAGGCTTTCATCTCGCTCAGGAGGTCTGATTGACCGTTTTTCTCCAACCAAGCCATCAGTGTCCTCATCCTCAGCACCGACAACACCCGCCCTTTACCACCGACGATCTGCTCAACTTCCTCTACCGTGCTCCCACCGTCTTTTCCCCTCTCCTCCCTGTCGAGCAGCTGGACGACACCTACCACTTCACCGCCAGCTGTCCGGATAGACTCGATGGCAAGCCTCACAGCGGTGCCAGCAGTCATAACGTCGTCCAAAATGAGCACCCTCTTCCCCTGCACGGGCACCCCGACCAGCTTGCCACCCTCGCCATGGTCCTTGGCTTCCTTGCGATCGTACGCGAACCCGTACGAGCGGTCATACCTGGCGCTCAGCACAAGCGCTGTGCAGGCCGCGAGCGAGATCCCCTTGTACGCTGGTCCAAAGATGACGTCGAATGCAGGAACGACGCCCGCGTCGAGCGCGTCGACGATCGTCGCGGCGTACGCGTTTGCGATGGTGTCGAGGATCTTGCCGCTGCTCATCAGACCTGCGTTGAAAAAGTAGGGCGAGATCCTGGTGGTCGTATCACAGCTTGTGTGTTACCATATCATGCCAACCCACGCGTACCGTCCTGATTTGAGAGTGAACTGGCCAAACTTGAGCGCACCTACTTCTTCTGCTTGAATGAGAAGCTCGGTCTGATAAGCGTGTATCGTGCCCCGAGACATTGACATGCTGGCTTCGAGCGATCCGTCTGGCTCAGCGACACCTGCCTTTTTCACAGGCCAAAGGGAAACCAGTAAAAAACATAGAAGGGATTAAGCGGAATGGTACGCGAACAACAGCTAGTAAAATACTGAGGCCAACTAGAACAACTCCTCTTCCTCGGGTTTCCAGTTCTTGGCCATGTCCCAATAACCTGCCATCTTCTGTCCAAGCGCCTCCTTTGCAGCCCCGTCAGTAGGACAACTCCTCGGTTTGAAGCTACTGAACGCCCGGTCGCGTAGCAGACCCTCCCAGACCAGATAACAGGCGTTGTCCGTCAGCGATATGACCCCCTCCCCTTCAGTGCTCACAACCTCATCAGCTCTTTCTTTTCCTTTCCCTTCTGTACCTTCCTCGTCCCCCTCCTCGATTTCGACCTCTTCCCCTCCACGAGGGCGAGCCGCCTCCGTCCAAGCGATACGATCGAGCATCAGATGCTTGTATTGTCGTATAAACTTCTGCGCGCCTTCGACATAGATCATGCTAAATCCAGGATTGAAGATGCACAAACCCGTCAAATTCCTCTGCTCCGCATTTTTGCGAACTTTGAAGCGGTGAGCAGGGTCTGACAAAGTCTTGACCCTTCGTTATAAAGGCCGTCAGTCCGAATGATATAAAAGGGCGACGGAACTTGGGCGTACTTGAATACAGCGCCCCAGATTCCTTTCTTTTCCTCTTCCATCTTCTTGTTCTCCACCTTTTCACGTCGCTGATCATCAGTAAGCTTGCGTTCGGTATTCATCTTTTCGTGCGTGTGCTTCCTCATAGCGACTTCACGGCGCACACGAGCCTCAACACGTGTGGGATCTTGAACCGCATCCGAGGTCAAGACCTTCATCAAGTTGGCCAAACGAACTTAAGTTCATTAGTAACCTGCAGTGGATCGCAATAGACCAAATACCTTTGGGAGGATCAGGAGGGATGAGCCCCATCCGAATGCGGTCGCGCTTGTCTTGCAGTTCAGCTTGCCGACGTTGCTTCCTCATCTTCTTTTGCTCCTGTGAACAGGGTTACATAGGATGAAAAAGGAAAGTAGACTTCACGTGCCTTGTTAGTTAATTTGAGTGGCTTCAAGCCGACTTTATTCTTATCTCCAGGTCCGGGAATCGGGATGGGATGTTGAACATAAAGAGTGACTGGCGAGTCCTGAGTGCGAATGTTCAAATTTTCGAGACCGAATTCAAGGTCATCGTAAGTCTTATTAGGGAGCAAGGCAGCATCCCACCACTCTACGTCTGGAGGTGGCTCACGCTACATACAAAGTCAGCTTTACTTGGCTTAGTGATAAAGATACCAACCTTGATGTTCTTTTCCAAAGTCTCAAATTCCGAGTCTAACCCCGCCTTGCGAGCACTTTCCGCAATACGCTGCTTCAGCGCCTCCAGTTGAATCTCTTGGCGCATATGGTTTCCGAGCTGCACATACTTGCCTTTTGGGTTAAACCTGAATGAACGACCAGTTCGCTCTTTGGGCGCGCCCTCAAATCCACCGTCCTTGACGGTCGAAGATCCGGAGGAGTAGGGGTTAGCTTTAACCTCGGCCATCGGAACTGGCGTCGGAGCAGGTGGTGGTGTAGGAACATTGCGAATATTTGCCTGACATCAAAGTGAGCAAAAGACTCTCGACCGGAGCAACTCATAGCGGTACCTTGATCGAGGCAAACTTGGGTTGCATTGGTTTGTACTTGTCCTTCTTCGATTGAGCGGTGACGGTAGTCGTCTCCAACAGCAATGGGTGCGCGGCCATCTTCAGACCCGCACCTTGCTGAGCGGGCTCTGGCTGCTTGTTCTTCTTTCCAGTCTGAGGCATTGACTGCATCGGGTCGTCAGGCAACTTCGCGAAGATGACCAGGTGAACGCACCATATAAGGATTATCTTTGATGGCTAGCTTGCTCTGAGCCTCTGCAACACGGCGTTTTGCTTCAGCAACTTTGCGCGCAAGGTCGTCCATATTGGGCGTTGCGGAACCGGGTCCGGGGGATGGGCTGGCGGTCTTGACAGGCGGAGTCGGAACAACAGCAAGCTTGGGAGGGGCGCCTGGAATGTTGCTTTTCATCGCAGCCACTTTGGCAGCGATCTCAGCCCGCTTTTGAGCGATAAGTGCATCTCCTGATAGCTGTGATGGAATGGTCAGTGGGTCGAAAAGGCACACAGGCGAGACTGACCACGGGCGTCGATGAACCATTGGAGGAAGTCTGTAGAAGGGGCAAAACGGTTATAGAAACATGTTAGAATGAAGTGCGATAGGTGAATTCACCTTGAGAGGCAAAGAAAGCACTCACGACATCGCTGAAGAAAGCAAAGTATGCAATCAGACACAAACTATGGTCGAAAGTGGTGGACTTTTCCTACCTTCTGAATTTCTTTGCGACAGAAGTCTCGCCGTGACCTTCAAATCCTCGCTTTCTGTCGCTCATGAAGTGGTCGTGGTAGTTGTCGACAAAGCGGACAAGTGACAGACGCTGCCACTTCCAAAAGTAACCCCCCCTGTGGAGGTCACGTTAGTTTTCTGAGGACTGCTAACACTCGACTAGTACCGCGACGGCCATGTTCTCCTTCTTGTCCCTCTCTTCTACGCTGCCGAGAATAAGACAAGCAATATCAGCCTCGAATGCTACTTTGGGCGCGCGTTTCCGTCACCAGATCGCCCCGCGCAAGGTCAAGTACGCCAAACGCCAGAAAGGTCGCATTCCTGTCCCTACCGGTGGATCCACGCGCGGGACGACACTGGCGTATGGAGAATTTGGCATTAGAATAAAGGGTCAAGGCGTTCGTTTCACTGCGAAGCAACTCTCGACCGCCGAGGAGGTCATTAAACGGGCAATCAAAGTCGTCAAAGGTGCTAAAGTGTATTTGCGAGTATTCCCCGATATCCCCGTGTGCATAAAAGTGCGCTTCTGTGTGTCGTCGGTGGTGTTGTGCTGACGCTGCATATGTGTAGGGTAACGAGACGCGTATGGGAAAGGGTAAGGGAACATTCGAGTTTTGGGCGACTCGGTATGGTTTCGTTTTTCAGCATATGTTGGGAAATTCTCAACGTGTTTCAGTGTCCCTACTGGTCGGGTCATCTTCGAAGTTGGCGGTGTTCCCATACGCGAAGAGCTTGCACGAGAAGGTAGTTTGTCTCGAACGTCCGTCTGTCCTTCAATCGGCTGAAGATCTCGGTAGCTCTGCGCCTTGGTGCCGCGAAACTGCCAACTACGTATGAGTTCGTAACTCGTAAATCCCCGCCACGGTTAGGAAACGTGTTGATTGAACCCCTTTCGCCGCCTATTCCTCCCACTTCGGTTGCTACTCTAGAGCCAGCTCAGATGTCGTAGCAGGTCTACCCTACCGTTCGCCAGAATAGACCCCGCAATACAACTAGCTTAAACACGTCAATCCTGTGCAGTTGCCTCTTTCAAGGGAGGTGGCACCTAATACTGTGATCCAGAATCGCTAGTACCAATTTCAGCCTCTTGCTTCTCGACGTTGAGGTAGGTGGGATGAGTTGTTGAGCCTCTATTTCAATGTGAAGGGAACCTCGTTTTGAAAACTAGTCCCCCCTCTCAACTTTCGGCTTGGTCCTCAACTGGTGGGGCACGCCTTCCTGCTCACTGCTTGATACCTATCCTATTTGGTCGTGGCAAACTTGCTCAATGGGAGACGAGCAGCTTTCCGAAACAGTGACTCGCATTGACATAGGAATACCTCTTATTATGCACAACGGTCATCACGATCACAATACTGGACAGCAGGCAGGCTACGGGAGCTATGCACCATGCAGCTATGATGTACTTATCATTGTTTCCTTGTGTCCTGTTCATCCATGTGGGTCTCTGAAACATTGCATTTGGTAGGTGCCTGCATGATCCTTCCGCTGCCCGCATCAGAACCTAGAAAATGGAATCTTCTGACCTCCTGCGAACCTGAGCCTGAACTCGACGCATGATTCCATATGGCTCTGATTTTTCATCTAGGCATTGGGACGGTAAACTATTACATGGCCGGATAAACGGATGGTTTCACTTCATCATCCTTCTAGTGGAAACCAAGGGCTTAATCTGATTCATAGGAGATAACGTTGCCACCCTTCCATGCACAGCATTTTGGCGTTTTGATCGCCCAGCACGACCGCTCATCATAAGAACGCGAGTCAAAGCGTGAATTCACTTCATCATTCAACACCCCCGTTCCCGTTTCAATGGGTACGAAAGCTTTCCAGGGTATCCTCTGTTTCCTGGTCCTCCTGGGGACGGCCCATGCAAGTGACCCCGTCACCGAATGTACCGCTCAGGCATGGGTCAGAGCGCCCGACCTCACACCAGACACCATCATACAAGGTGACGCCAGAGTCAAGATAAGCGCAGGATGTCCTGCCGTCGATGAGGTCTCGTTGGGGTTACGCCTCAAGGAACGATCTGTCGTTAAAGCCCTGTACGGCTTCTCTCTACTGGTTTTCGCAGACCCTGACTTCTGAACTAGGCGCTCTGAAGAAGACAGGAGACGCATGTATTCTACACGGAACATACTACACCCGCCCCCGGATCTCAATCGACTGACACCATGGGATTTTCCATGGCGCCATCCTCATCACTGCGATGAGACTAGATACCATGAAAGACTTGCTAATAAGGACTTATGGGTAGTTCGGGAAGAGGAGAGACTTGTTTTCGAAACGACACAAGCCATACCCTTGGCAGAAGGAGCTCGTCAAGGTCATGATGTCGTGCATGATTTTGCCGTCTTGGTTCCTTCTACCAACTTCCCTCCGGCTCTGGACGGCATGAATACGATGAGCTTTGCATCATTTAATACCGAGGTTAGTCGCCAACAAGTACCAAAAATGAACACACATTGACTGGCATCCTCGTGTCGCAGGTGGTCAATGGTGAACTGGCGTATGAATATTTCGTCCGTGTCCCGTTCGCAAACGGAACCACAAAAGAGATATTGGCTGGAATCACCGCTTTTCAACCACTTTACGATCCAGCAGATTCTCTCCAATGGTCGAGCTCTGGAGTCGTGGAGCTCGAATCGGGACGTTTTGGTGTCTCTGAGGAGAGTCCTCTCCTTACGACCTACAGCGCAGAGGTCTCTGGCTCGCCATCTGCATTTGCTGAAGGTTCGTCCATAATGTCATCACGTCCAGAACATGGTGTTTAAGATAGGTCATCAGGTTCCGAAGATCAAACGGTTACGGTGATGATCACAAGAACTGGACCGGCTCGCACATTCGCTGCGCCGTTCACACTTCACGGTTATATAGACCCATTCCTTTCATCAAAATGGGCTGTCGAGTATGGCACGCGCGTTTCGCAGTCTATGCGCAATCCTGGGCATATTCTGAATAAACTCCCACCGATTCGGGCCGACCTCTTGGCGCGGTCTTGATAATAAGGTCTCCGTCACGATGCCCAATTCGACCGCCGACGAAGTTCAATCAGGCGACATTGTGACGACGAGTGCAGTTGCTACCATTCCAGTTAAAGTAGATCGCCGGCAGGCCCCCAATTTTGAGATGTTCTACCAGATACTTGGCAACTCTCTTCGACTCACGTTGGAGACATATCCCCTGGAGGATGACGAAGTAGACCCAGATGAACCTTTTCTTGAGGTCCCCCACCACAAGGTTCCGCAGTTAGAGGATGATGAGGAGCCGTGGGTGCCCTGGGAGAAGATAACAAAATCCCACCCCTGGTTTCGGACCACGTACTTTGGGATGGTTCCGATCGTCGTACGTCCCAATAGCGAGGCGGCCATTCCACAGCACTGCGTTCACGTATCCGCAGGGGCGGACACGGATAGCCAAGTGGTTCTGACAGGTGACACAGCCTGCCAGAAACACTCGTTGACCCACTATCTCGACGACGAGGCGCGCGGGCCCATCTTTGTGGATCGCAACGCAGTATATGAACTCCTCTCCGAGGATCCTGTACAGCGAGGACTGCGTGCACCTATCCTTGCGCCAGTGGTGTCTTCTATACCCGAAGGTGAAGAGCTCGTCTATCGCTATCACCGTCCTGGTGGCCCCTACGCACGTATGATATACGTTGGTGAAACTTGGGCCAAGAAGGTGGACCATGAGGGCGAACACAAAGTTTCGGTTGTCTAGTAGCGCCTGTTGTTGATAGTGTCCTGTCGAAGAGTTGTATGTTTAAATCTTACTGTATATTTATTCTGGCTAGGCAAGCCAATATGGGGGGACTCAGTCGTACCGCGATCATCATGCGCACGATGTATCTAATATGCCAGTGTGCATTTAGTAGATGAATTGGATGACAGAAGTAAGATCGAAGTGTGTGAACAAGTGGAAATCATTCCTTATTGAGGAAGTAAGCTCAATGCTATATTATCAAGTATGTGCACGCACTCGTGGTTGGATACTTGGCGTTAGGCGAGAGGGGGTACCGAGATTTAGGACCCAGTGGTGGCCAGACTTCGGTCGAGTCAGGCCAAGGAAGATCGTCTGACCCAAGAGGATGTCGACCCTCTTCCATCCAAAGGAACGTTCGACCTCTGGAGGGTCGGGTCCGAGTTCGCAGAGGTCCTGGAAAGCGCTTTCGACTGCCCGGTGGTTGCGGACCAGCCTTTGCTCCTCGGGTGTGAGCTGCTTGTTAAAGGTCTGGTATATCTCCTCGAACACGTCCCGACAGCAGATCTCTTGGGGGTTCTTGATGTTTACCTCCCAAATGAACGACCCTCGCTCGAACGTAATGAGCATCTCGGTCATGGTGCTGTTTGTCGCTGGTCCGTCGAGTTCTGCATTGGACCATCGACCACTACCATCGTGGAAGACGATGTCATCAACTGGGAAGGCCACATCGAAGCGAAGCCGCCCCAACCTTCCTAAACGAAAGGGAAGCAGCCACCAGTGTAGACGAATGACTCCCAGGTGCACGGTACGGGAGTCAAGCTCGAAAAGCTGATAACGGTGAAGTACACTGAATCCTAAGAAGATGTAACGCCTACCGCAAGGTTGCGCTTGAAGAGGATGTCGTTGGTGTTCTTTGGGTTAAGCAATATTGCTTGTGAGTAGTGCTCAAGTGCGTCTCGGTGTCTCTTTGAGTTCCTTGCAGCATCGCCCTCCATCTCTAGCTTGTCGGCGCAGCGTAATTGAAAACCTGAAAGGGACCGTTTTATTAGTCGCAGTTGCATCCGTTCTAGTATCCCTTACTGAGTCCCCACTGCATTCGCTCATTATGCGTCTCTAGTAGGACTTCATCCTCCATTCGCTCATTATGCGTGCCCGGCTCCGGTAGGACCTCGTCCCGCATTTTCAAGTAACACTCGACTGCCTCCGCAAGGCGGCCCATCCCTTCGAGGACATCACAGACAACGCGGTAAACAAGAAACCTCCGGACCTTGAACTAGAAAAGGTCATCACTAGCCATGTTCGAACCACCACAGAGAGCATACCTCAGCCAGTGCTTCGCTCGCTGAAACCCGAACCAAGCTCCTGGTCGCCCACCTGACCACTACAAACTTGAATGGGAAGGGGCTTCGTGGCAACGAGGAGGGTAGAGTGCTCACCGGGTCTATAGTATGCGTGCGGTAAAGCTTCTCCGAAAAGAACATTCAGCTCGGGATGTCCCTCTGGCATGTGCTGTGGTCCTCTTCATCGAGAGCATTCAACTCTCTAAAATAGTTGTAGTCCCCATGGATCTCAAAAAATCTCCACAAAACAGCACTGAGGGTTTCTACACATGGGAGTCTGCCTGGATGACCACATGGGAGTAGCTGCAAGGCTAGCTTGTTTATCTCCAACAAATAGCCGAGATTGTCCTGCCCATATTTCTCGTAACATTTCCAGAGTGTGGAACTGAGATTGATCAACCTTTGTGGTCTATCAAAGTATTTATTTGGAGGAATAGCTGCGCTTTGTTTCAGTCTTTGGGCTAAGTCGTCGAGTTCAGCCAGGCTCCCAGAGTTCACGACTTGGCATCGATGCATGGTATCGAGCACGAGATCTGCTGCCCGGCGTTCATGACTATTTCCAGAAAGGTCCTGCAGCCCGTTTATGAGTTCCTTGATCTCGTTTGCAACCGATTCGTTGCATCCCTGCTTCTCATAGTAACATAGTAGGGTTTGAGCAAGCTGTAGTAAAGTTCCTGGTCGATCCCTATGTCCAGGGAGGCGTAGATCAAGGGCCTCTCGATAAAGGGAGATGGGCACATCAAGATTGAAACTTGTGGTGTTGATCTTTTGGTGGAAGAACTTGACCATTGCAAAGTTAACCAGTACTACTGCACGATATCGGTGCGTTCGACTGCAGGCGCTCCAAGCACTCTGGAAATGTTCCATAGCACTCTCAAGGTCTTCTCTCTGGTATTTATCAAAGTAACGGAGGAGTGCTGCCTGACCCAATTCCGTCTCGTGAACTAGGTATAGGGATGCTTCTGAGTGCAACTGCCAACAACAAATCATCAGTTAACAGGTAGGGGTTTACACGAGAAAAATTACATCATAGTCATCACCACCTGAGGCCAATGAAAAACCATCGTCCTAGTGTAATGAGCAGTGAGGGCCCAGGAGCCATGATCTGTGACTCTCCAGAGGACAACATGATTACTATGTTGGTTTGAGATCTTGCAGGTGATGGGTCATACCCAAAGCAGTTCACTCACAATATATACCACCAAGCAACTCCCCTGCAGGGGCTTCTGTTGTATAGAGGGCCTCTCCACATCCTAACAGTGGTTCTAGTTCAAATGAAGCATAGACTGTGAATTGAGCCTTGTCCACTATTTTGGAGGACCTGAAAACATTTAGCACTGTGGGACTCAATATGGGAGTATAGAAGATAGACAACTTAAGTAAGATCTCATCCTCCCATTCAATACAGTGGTCAGTCAATTGTGTAGACTTGATTTTAGTTCTTTGTTGGACTTCACCAAACTGGACCAGAACATAAAAACCAACAGGAATCTGCTTGATGCCACAGCATATATTTTCAGCACAAATATCTACAGGGCAATTGTCAGTAGTTTTAAGACTTGCAGAAAAGTAAGTGCTTGCATGTGATGACAATAGATAAATCATCAGGTGTGGGTGTAGAAGGCTGGGAATACATGACTTCAGGTAGTAAGATCTCAGAAGTAGGTGGAGAAAATTGCTGGTAGTTGGAAGCAGGAGAGTCAGATGGTTGATTGGGTGGTGCATCAAGTGGGGTTGTATCACTATCACAGTCACTAGTATCTTCAATAAATACACATCTGGAAGACAAAGAGATCATACCCTCCACATTGCATAAACATAACAGCTGAGGAATGGTCAGTGATGACTGACTATTATAATAATCAAAAAATTACTGTTTTCATGTTCTGAATCAGCAGAAATGGTGTAATGCTGCATTAAAAATGTTCTGAGGCATCCTTCATCAAGAAGGTCCTCATGTTTCAACCCTTTCTGGTGGGCAAGTAAGGTATAACAACAGCAAACAAACAATAGTGGGTCACCTTCAACATATCCATCCACTGGTTATCATGTGCAATGGCAATCTCAGCATTTGGATTCTAGTAAACATGGTAAGAAAATCAATGTCATTCAGTGACATGACCATGTTAGATATACTTCACTAAAGAGAACATGATTAATGATGTCTGAAGAATGAGCAGGCTGGATATCAAGGGTCAGTAGTTAGATTCAGACAACACAATCTCAGGGGGCTAACCTGTGATGATTGTGGCTTATGCTCCATGCCTGTCCACAACCAAGGAATCATTAGATAGTCCACAGGTATCTTCCTAGCTTACTTATTGTAGGTTGTTCACATCCACCTGAAGTGCAACGTAAACGCCTGAGACAGGCCTTGATCTGGCAAACTAATATGGACCAGATACTCTCAGGTTCCGTGATCTTCTGAACCACCAGATCAGGTAACCAACTATGGAGAGTAATCTTGAAGCCGGTTATAAACACCGTTTGATTGGCAACCCCACTGACATCATCAGTACAGCTATGGTGATGGTCACCAGAAAATATGAATTTCAGTAGGTAACCGCTGGAATTCTTGTCATCCTGTTGTGCCACAATTTTTCCCGAGGTATCTGTAACACTGTTGAATGAGCCAAGAGACCATGATGTAGTTTTGTAAACGCCAGTGATGAGGTAAAGGGAGTGGTGGAGGGACTCAGTGCCATAGCACTTGTCAACGAATGCGCACCAGTCGGCTGCACTTTTTGTTGCCACCTGACGAAAATGGTCTGTTGATAAGAGCGTGGCAGATGTTGCACCATCTGGTAGTATAAGGATTGCACCCGAAGGGGTGGACGTCGAAAATTCGAGATTGGCTGACCTGCAGTGACGCCATCGATAAGAAAGATCAACATACGGATGCTCACATTGAATAATACCTCGGACTATTGGGCTTGAGAATCTGTTTTATGCCACGGGAATGGAGCGGGTGTTACGCTCAAACCACACACTTAGGCTGAAGTTGCCCACGTATGCGATAAGATGATAATATTCTACGACTAGGGAATCCTAGTCGCACATACTACTAATATATACTACTATACATGTGTTGTACACGTATTATACATGCATTGTCCATGAGGTGTGACGTAGGGCTTGCGCGTCCATATGACGTAGTGTCCAGGTACTATCTATGATGTAATGATGACGTGTATAGTCTAGAGCTAAAGATAGGGAAATAGAAAGAATGCCGTGACATTATCCCCTTTTCACGGTCGGACGTCCCGAACGACTGATGTCCTTGTTATCTTATCTGGAATTTTCTACTTGATTAGACGCGGGTTTCGTTAGGCGTTTAAGGCGGCTACTTGTCGCAGAACAAAGGGTGAAGTTTCCGATGTCACGGAGCAACTTTCGCGTTCTCGCGCGCTGTCCAATTCCTTTGTCCTTTCGCGTTTTCTTTATTCCAAATTCGATTTTTTTTTTTCTTGTGTCGTTCAAAGACCTTGCGGGGTTCCTTTATGTCTCTCTTTCGGCTTTTTCCAACTCCTTTTTCCAAAACTCCGTTTCTTTGGGTTTGATGGCTTCATCTACCATCTTCTTCATCATCCTTGCCATTGGCGCGTATAAACTTTAATGGTGGGGAAATAACTATACTACTTTTATCTTTTTCTATCTTTTTCTATTCTTTTTATCGGGTGTTTTCGTATGACTTTTTGTCTTTTCTTTTATCGTACAACTACTACAAAGAAAATTGAATTGTTCGTAAAACTTTTCGACATCGGAGTCGTGTTATCCCCTTTTCAGGGGGTTGCTCTTCTCCTAGACGAAAGCGGTTTCGTCCAAAGTAAAAACCTTGTGAAGGAAGGGTGGCGGTTTCCTTCGGAATCATGCAACTCGTATCCCCTTTTCAGGGTCAGTCGTCCTCGATCGACGTGGCTTGTGCAATGCGTGGAAAAAAAGGGGGTACTCCTTTTCTTCCCGTCATGCCCACTAGTGGGACGCTTTGCTATTCCGGGTCGGGAATGGGTCCCCGAAGACCTCGTATCCTCGCCTATTCTAGGCCTCGGTTCTTGGTATTCTTCCCATTCCCTTATCCCCTTTTCATGGTCGATCGTCCCCGATCGACGCCCAAAAAAGAATCCTTTTTTGCATGTTGGGTGGGTGGGAGGGAACAGTGGAAAAAAAATTGTATTGTTTGGGCGCTTTATACCACGTGCTAGGCAGCGCCCGGGCCGTCTTCGTCTTTCTTTAACGGGTGGAGGGTGGGTGAGGGGTTCGGTTATGGGGGGTCCTTGACCGGCACAGCATCCGATCTGCTCCTCCTACTAGGTCGTGCGTAAAGACGTGGGGGTGAAGGTGGTGTTTCGGTTACGAAAGGATACTGGGGCGGGCATGGCGCGTCCGCCTTAATCCTTCTACTAGTGTGTACATGTTTTTTTTGTTTTCTTCTAATGAATCCGCCTATGTATAAACATCCTCGATATGAGGCTCCTCCTTGAGGACCTCGTCGTTCCATCCACTATCCAAATCGATCTTTCCGCTCCTATCGCTCCTTCTATACTTCACGGGATGTGGGTGTATCACGCGGGCATCCAGAGTCTCGCCCCAGGGGTTTGACTGTGCCCATCAATAGCAGTAAGGTTATCTTTTTTTGACTTTTCTTCTATGCGGCATCCAGAGTATCTAGCTCTTACAGTCACGATGGACCTGGCATCAACTGTGCCGACTACTCCTTTTCTCTTTTATCCATCGTAGGTCGGATGGTCTCACCTGCCGATGCTTCAACAAGCACCCGGATTTTGACCGTTAAGTCTTCTTCTGTACCAGGTACCAGAAGGTGTATGTCGTAAAATGAAGGTGTGGTGGGGGGTACTCTCGTGTCGACGAAACTTCAACACGAGGGCAGGGTAGTTCGCCTGTCAATACTTTCGCGAACTATATGTTTTCGTTTTTAAATATTGTTTTTTTGTGTTTTCTACTAGCGGCATCCAGAGTATCTAGCCCTTTAAACTAGGTAGCTACTCCTAGAGGCATCAACTGTGCCGACTCCTACTTTTCTCGTGTCTATTCCTCGCAGGGCGGGAGTCGCTCCAAAACGCTTCAACAAGCGTCAGGGTCTCGACCGAAAAAATCCTCTTATGCCAGGCGCCAGAGGGGAAGGGGTGCGGGAAGGGAAGGTGATGGTGTAACTCGCGCACTTAAGCAATACGCGAGTGCAAGGGGGTGATAAATAAATCTATGTTCGCCGTGGAATACTTTTGCGAACGGTAAAGCGAGGGTGAATGCGCGTAAGCGCGTGTGATTTCCCTTTTAACAGGGGGTGGCGGTGTGATGAAAGGTGCGGGGGGTGGGCGTTAAACGCCAGCTACACTGACACAAAGCTTGCCAGGTGGGAATATGTGTAAAGGGGGGCGGGTGCCATTTGCAGCGAAGTTCCACAAACAACAAAGGGGCGGCAAAGGGCTGACTTTTTTTTATTCTTTCTTCTGGTTGTGGGCGCGTTCACCTCCTACACTTATCGGAGGACGCTTCTTGTATATTATCTATGTCTATCGTATGGTGGCCTACACTTATCGGCGACCGCGTACTCTTATAGCTCCCAGGGAACGTACTCCTACTTTGTCGTCAGAGCGGTACTGTACGATGACTATCACAACTCCTTATTTTCTACTTTTGTATTCTCTATTTATTCTATTTCTCTCCTCCTACACTTCTCGGAGGGCCAAAACAATGACTGACTTGGGCGGCGGCGCGCTTAACGAGTGGCGCTGGTAGATGTTGGGACTCTCCTACACTTCTCGGAGAGGGGACTAATGAAGGGGTCGCAACGTACCTGGCTCCAGGAGCAGCAGGTACCGAAGGCGGGAATATGGTGAGGAATGACTGTTCTTCTTCAACGACTGTTCATCGGCAGCTTGATGTGGGAATTCGGCGGGGGAAAATGGAAGATGCTGAGTGCGGGACGGTGGTCGATTGGAATATCTGCGTGACATTCACAGCGCGAGGCTGAGTGGTAATCACGCGAACCACGGAGGACGGGTATCGTCTCCTCCCTGATACGCTCGGGTCGATGTCACCCGGAAACCACCCCTAGTGCACTATGGGGAACAGCAACTTTATCCATATTTATTCGCGCCGGACAAGCGCATCATATAGCGTTTCTATAGAGTGCTAGACTCTGGGCTTCACGCGCCCAACGGATCTCCCTTGAGCCTGGGATCCGGCTATACACAGCGACTTGAGGTAGAAGGACTGGCGCGGTCGGGGCGCCAGCCCAGAGGGGAAGGGAATCAAACGAGGGTCGCCCGCCCCGCCTAAACGGCAGAGCAGGGGCAAAGAGGGTAGAGGGTCGAGGAAGGGGGTGATTCGGGGGGAAGAGGGGGATAGTCGTAGAATAATGTTACGCTCAAACCACACACTTAGGCTGAAGTTGCCCACGTATGCGATAAGATGATAATATTCTACGACTAGGGAATCCTAGTCGCACATACTACTAATATATACTACTATACATGCGTTGTACACGTATTATACATGCATTGTCCATGAGGTGTGACGTAGGGCTTGCGCGTCCATATGACGTAGTGTCCAGGTACTATCTATGATGTAATGATGACGTGTATAGTCTAGAGCTAAAGATAGGGAAATAGAAAGAATGCCGTGACAGCGGGCCAGGAGATATTGCTATGCGAGTCGACTTGACGTCACTGGCCTCAGTGGGCTGGAAGTTCTTAGGGACTCCACGACGACTATGGAGAAGGTGATCGCTGTATTTGCAAATATTGAAAAGGACATCAAATTGGCCTTCGTTGTCAACAATACCAACATCCCTGATCTTGAGGCCAGATTCTTGGTATTGTTGTGGAAGTAGACTCATAGGCTCTGGCATACGGAGAGGGTAACCGTAATTAGGATGTTGGAGATGCTTTGCATATACATCTTGCAAGGAGCTGGGCATTGGGGCGGAAGCAGGAGCTTTCCAGAATATGATTTGCTATCACATTCTTTTCATACATCACTCATTTCACCCTTATCACCATCACTTAGTCCTCATTACACTCATTTCCATTCAAGTCTGGACTATGACATAGTTACATGTGATTTACTCATGTAGTGTCATCATACCTTGTTGTAGGTAGTATATAGTCCTGACTTGTACATTCTGAATCCCTAGTTGCAGAATATTATCACTTTTGTAATCATTGGGCAATTTCTAGCCTAGTGTAAACTTAAGGTGTAACATTATTCTGCAACTACTCCATTCATCCCCAAACCACTCTACCCACCTTCCCCCTCTTATCTTTGCCCTCGTGCCCATTTCAGTGTTGTGAGCAATCATCACATCCCCCTTCCTCTACATTGGTGCAACTGATGCATCAGTCCTTCCTCAGAGTGCTGTATATAGCTGGATTCCAGGCTTAAAGGAGATCTGTTGAGCACATGAAGCTCAGGAACTAGCACCCTAGATCCACACTATACATACACTCATCCAGCATCATAAATAAGAATAAAGTTGCTATTTCCCATAGTGCACTAGAGGTGGTTCCTAGGTGACATTGACCTGAGCATATCCAGAGGGAGATGATACCCATCTCTCAAGGTTCATGTGATTACCTCTCAGCCTTTATGCTGTTCATGTCACATAGAAATTCCACTTGACCATCGTCCTAAACCCAGCATCTTTCCCTTCCCCTTTCCTGACTTCTCTTCCTTTTCCCTTGATTTCACCTCTTGCAGATCAAGATTTTGCTTCATAGATAGGCCTCCTTGACACACCCAGCCCTCTATTTCTCCACCAACCCCCCACATTTAGTCTAGGCAAGCTTTTGTAGCTCCAGACAATGCACCTTCATCACCACTATCTTTCACCCTCTACTTGGACACACCATGTCCACCCCCACTCCTGACTCAGCCCACATCTGGGGCTTCAATAAGATCAGGGACACCCTCACCACCACCTTCTCCTCATCCTCTTCCACTTCCACTCCTACTACATATGACAACAACAATCATATGCAGTATATATCCCAATATATGGCCTAGTATAGGTCATTCTGAGAAGACCCCTCCACCACTGGCCCACAACCACAAGCACCCTGGCATGCACCCCCTCCTCTCCCTCCTCTCCGATTGATTGGGGTAACTAGCCCCCAATCAATTTTCATTCTCTGAGTCAACCATGCAACAACCTCTCAGGAAGTTAATTGTTGCAAAGCCAGATGACTTCTCTGGAAATAAAGAGAAGTTTGTTTAGTGGCAAAGGCAAGTTGGTCTCTATTTATAGGGATTTGACAGAAAACCCATGAATTAGGAGGCAATTCTTATCGTCCTCTTATATATGAAGGGAAATAACATGGCAGGAAGGTTTGCTGACCTGTACGCATTAGAAGAACTCAAGAAGGGCGAGATATTGTGCCAATTCCAAGATTGATTGGCAGTGGCTTTCCAACTGGCAGCCCTAGACCACCATGCCGAAAAAAAACTGCTGGCCATCTGGCAGCAAAAGACAGAATCTATTAAAGATTTCTTCATACAGATGAAATACCTTGTCCTGGAAGCAAACTGGGACACAAGAACCCATGTGCACATGCTCATGAACCTAATGTGCAATGGTGTCTGCAATAAGGTTGTCAAGTATGTTGAAAGGGCCTTCCCTGCTCTTCTTGACAACTAAGAGTTTACCAAGTGGGAACAAGCCTTGATTAAGGCAGACCAGGTCCTCATCAAGATCAATGAACAAAAAAGGGGGTTGGGATACTTTTCCCAATTCCAACCCTGCCAGCAAGGTCAATAGGGAAATCCCTCCAGTACCCTGTGACAGGAGCATTGTGAGTTGACAGGACCAAGAGATACCACCCCAAAGGCCTCACTATCCAAGGAACTTCATCCAAACCAAGTCAGTATGTTCGGTGGACAAGGTACACCAATGGACCTATTAGTAGCATGAGCAAGCAATGTGTACTGACAATATGGGGCTCCATGGCCCTGCAAGACTCACTTCAAATCATGACAGCAAATACACAAGATCACAACCAAGGAAAGTGCCCTGGAGGCACTAATGAAACAAATGGAGAAATTGAGAGCTAAGAACAGGGCTCTGAAAGAAAAAGTGGAGGATTTTGGAAAAGGAAATTAGCTAGGAATCAAGCTAGTTTCTCTGTAGTAGCATCTTCATATAATAAATTTTTGGTTTTAACAAATGAAGAAGATGTGAATAATTCATCATCCAAAAATGAAAGAGAGATTGAATCTCCCATCAAAAAAATTGAGAAAAAGAAAGTTCATCAACTACCTGTTTGACAGACCTCAAAAGATACCAAAATACCAACAAGAGGGTTTGATTCAGCCATGGGATTAGATCTGTACTCCTCTGAACAAAAGATGATTGCCCTACTGTCTCAAGTGGTCATCAACACCAATATCCAATGTGCCATCCCTGAAGATGCATATGGAAGAATTGTGTCAAGATCAGGACTTGCAGTTAAGAAGTCCATCCATATAGGAGCAGGAGTAATCGACTCCAACTACCAAGGAGATCTGATGGTATTGCTAATGAACCAGGGAAAAGAGTCATTCAAAGTTCAAAAAGGGGACAAGATTGCTCAATTAATAATTGAAAAGATAAGTCGTCTCAAAGTAGTAGAAGTGAAAGAACTACCAACAATGAGACAAGGAGAGGATAGATTCAGATCTACAGGTATCCAAACAGTAATCCATGATGTGATAAGCGGTGGGAAATCAATCAAGATTTTGAAGTGGGGAGAACAGTCACCTGACGAGGCTGATCAGCCCCTGCCAAACAAGGAAAATCTCTAGTTGAAATGAAACTAGATGAATACCATCAATCTGTGGTCAATAGAATGGATCCAACAAAGCATTGCTGAAGAAACACCGAAGGAAGTAAACCTTAAACTTCAAACCTTCGTGCATGTGAGTAGAATATGAAAAGTAGATGACTTGCTAGTCCAACAATTAAAAGAATTGGATAACAATGAAACAATTTGGGTATTAAGAGAATTACAGTGAAAACCCAGATTTGTCAGCAAGTCTGAAAGGAAAGAGTCATCCTTGTTGGAATTACCATTAAAATATGAGGTGACTGATGGATGAACATTTGACATATTGGCCCTGATTGATTCAGGATGTATGGGGTCAAGCATCAACCAAGAGTTTGTGAAGGAAAAAGGAATTCTGACACATCCACTACCAAGACTGATTCCAGTGTACAATACAGATGGATCTCCTAACTCCAGTGGAAAGATTGAGGAATTTGTGGTCGGAAAACTAACTATTAACGATCATCAAGAACAAATTGCCCTAGCAGTGACAACTCTAGGGACAAATAAGATCTTCCTTGGGTATGACTGGCTCTGACTTCACAATCTGGCTATAGATTGGAAAACAACAGAAATAAAATTCAACTGTCAACAAGACCACTCAGTCAGATATATTGACGAGGAAGAACAGGAAGATGATGATCAGATGTTCATGATTGATATGGAACAATATAATCAAAATGTCACAACTGACATCACCACCATGGCCAACATGGCCAAGAAAAAACAAACCTTCAAGGAAGCAGTCCCTAGTTACCTTCACAATTACAAAGATGTGTTCACCAAAGAAATGTTTGACAAATTACCACCTCACTGACCTTGGGACCATATCATCGAACTGTTACCTGGTGATCATACAATAGACTATAAGACATATAACTTATCACTGGTAGAACAACAACAGTTGGATGCCTTCCTCACAGAGAATCTACAGTCAGGATAGATTAGACCATCAAAATTCCCATTCACCTCACCTTTCTTCTTCATTAAAAAGAAGGATGGTACTCTTTGACCAGTACAGGATTATCGCAAATTGAACATGATTACTATATGCAATAGATATCCCCTACCATTAATTAGTGAGTTAGTAGATAAATTAAAAACCACTTGGTTCTTTACCAAACTTGATATCTGATGGGGGTACAACAATATATGAATGAAGAAAGGAGATGAATGGAAGGTAGCCTTCCACACCAATCAAGGGCTGTTCGAACCATTAGTAATGTTCTTCAGTCTAATGAATTCACCCGCAATGTTCCAGACCTATATGAATCACCTGTTTAGACAATTAATAAATGACAATAAAATAATTGTTTATATGGATGATATCATGATGTATTCAAAAGACCTTGAAGAACACAAGGAAATTACCAGGAGGGTCCTACAGATCTTAAGGGAAAATAAATTATTGGTAAAGCATGAGAAATGTAGTTTCCAAGCCACCAAAACTGAATACCTGGGACTAATTGTCTTGGAAAACAAGATCACCATGGATCCCCTAAAAACCCAGGCTGTTAGAGAATGGCCAATTCCTACCACCTGAAAACAATTGCAGGGATTTCTTGGATTTCTCAATTTCTACTGATGATTCATTCAAGATTTCTCTATCCTCACCCAACCCCTAAACATCCTTATATCTGAGAAGAAGAAGTTTACCTGGATGCCCGAATGCACAGCAGCATTCAAAACACTAAAATCAGTGTTGTTGAATGCAACCTCACTTAGATTACCAATGAACACTGATCCCTATCATGTTGAAACTGACAGATCAGGATTCAGACTGGGAGTGGTCCTTTTTCAAAAGCAAAGTGACATCTGGCAACTGATTGTGTTCACATCTCAATCACTCCTAGATGCCAAGAGAAATTACCATGCCAGTGACCTCAAGATATTAGGGGTCATGTTTGCATTAAAGGAATGGAGACACTATCTCTTAGGCAATACACATCCCTTCGAGATATGGACCAATCATCGGAATCTGGAATTCTTCCAGAAACCACAAGATTTATCTCAACAGCAAGCATGCTGGCAATGAGATATCCAAGAGTATGACTTCATCTTTGTACATTGAACTGGTCACACAAATCCTACCAATCCTCTGTCCAGAAAGCCAGACTATGAGAAGGGAGTAGAACTCAATAACATGAATTCAATTCTCCTACCTAATCATTTCTTCACCCAACAAATGCTAATGACAACTGAAGAAAAAATCAAGAGAGCAATGAATTTAGTAGAGCCCTTCATTAAAAAAGCCTTAAAGGACAGAAATCCCTCATGGACTCAAATAGAGGAAGGACTTATCAAATGGAAGGACAAGACTTACATACCAGACCTACCTATCCTATAAGAAAGTCTAATGAAAGAGTTCCATGATCACCCAATCACTGGCCATCCAGGAGTTAAAAGAACATTGTCCTTACTCTACAATAACTATTACTGGCCAACTGTTTGAAAGAATATAACCAAATTCATGAATGGATGCACCACATGCCAATGAACAAAGGTAAAACAAGTAGAACAAACAACCCCCCTTTACCCACACACTTCCCCTGAAAACCCTTGGGAAGTAATATCAATTGACATTATCAGTCTCCTCCCTAAATCAAACAGACATAACACAATATTAGTAGTAGTAGATAAATTAACAAAAATGACACATCTCTTTCCTATCTCAAATAATATAATGTCCACAGGAGTAGCTAATATATACAAAGACCAAATATTTAAATTACATGGTACACCAAAAAAGATTATATCAGATTGAGGTTCACAATTTGTCTCTTCATTCATGACTGAATTAGCTAAATTATTATATATCTTTCTAAATCCATCCACTGTGTATTATTCACAAATAGATGGACAAACAGAAAGGATGAACACAAAGGTCGAACAATATTTATATATCTATATAAATCACCAACAGACAGATTGGGCAGATTGGCTGGCAATAGCAGAGTTTACATTGAACCAGAGAGTCTCTGAAGCCATCAAATTCTCTCTTTTCATCTTAAACTATGGATATCAACCAATGATATGAACTAATCATTGGGTTCAAGCAAAAAATGAATCTGCTGATTAATTCATATAAAAAATGAAGGAAATTCAGGGAATTGCAAAAGAGGCATTAGAAAAAACAGCCATCATAATGAAACAAAAACATGATAAAAATGCCAAAGCTCGCCCTGAATATAAAAAAGGAGATCAAGTATTGGTGGATGCTGCTTTTATCAAAACCAACTGGCCAACAAAGAAACTTGATGACCAATACTATGGTCCATTCAAGGTAAAAAGTAAGGTTGGACAATCAGCCTACAAGTTGAAGCTGCCAGCTGGATGGAAAACCATACATCTGATCTTTAATGAAAGCAAACTCTTCCCCTTCACACCCACTAAATTTCCTTCACAAACCACAATACCTCCTGTCCCCAACATAGTTCAAGGACAGTCAGAACAAGAAATTGAAAGTGTTGTTGACTCTCAAGTCCAACATGATCAATTAGAATACCTCATTCATTGGAAGGGATTCCCTCATGAGGAATGGGAATGGATCAAAGCCTGAGATCTCAAACATGCACAAGAAGCTATTAAGCTTTTCCATCACCAGAACCCTACCACCCCCATGTGTATATTACGATCCCCACTCAGAATCAAGCTGTTACAGCTGAAGATCCTCCATGTCAATGCCCAATCTATTGAAATGACCCCCTTCCTATTCCCACCACATCCATTCTGGTATCCCCCAATTTTCTCAAATATCAGGCTAAGCTAGCCAAACATCATCTGGGATGAACAACTCTGAGAAGGGAGTAATGTCATATTCTTTTCATACATCACTCATTTCACCCTTATCACCATCACTTAGTCCTCATTACACTCATTTCCATTCAGGTCTGGACTATGACATAGTTACATGTGATTTACTCACATAGTGACATCATACCTTATTGTAGGTAGTATATAGTCCCAACTTGTACATTCCAAATCCCTAGTTGTAGAATATTATCACTTTTGTGATCATTGGGCAATTTCTAGCCTAGTGTGAACTTAAGGTGTAACATTTGCTCAAAGTTGGCCCAGCACGCGTGCACCGCACCGCCGAGATTCCCACCATAATGGTACGTAGCGGTGTAACCGATGTCTACTCGACAACTCTAAAGTTTCAATTGAAGCTGGACATTGAAACACCTCGTACAGAGAATGAAGAATCAGACCGAGATAGACCCAAACTTTCTCTTCAAGTCCACCACTGGAGAGCTAAAGAATGACGAGGGGCTATGCACCTTGGGACTCGGGGAAGAAAACAGGATCCCGGATCATCGTGTTCTGGTTGTCATCCGTCTTAAACGCAAGGTAACGCGGCTCCAACAGCATTGCCTTCACGTATGCGCGCAAGTGAGTGTGGATATATCGAGCCAGGTGAATCTGACAGGTGACCTGCAAGCAGCATTCACAGGTCCACTATCTCGACGAGGGGAGTGCAGACGTTTCATCGGTTCAAGAATAGGTGAGCCAGAAAGCTGGTCGACAAGGGAAAGTTCAAAGTTTCCGTTGTCTAGTAGCACATCAAGTTGACGGTGTTGTCCCGTGTGTCCTGTCAAAAAGTTGTATACTTAGTTCTAGCCGTCGGTTTATTCTGGATAGGGAAACCGTACCATGCACCCAATTGTATCGCAATCCAACGCATATATACAACCAGATCTATGATGCCCGTTTCGAAATGCCCGCGACCGCAGCAATGAGCATGATAACTCCAACGAGGCCGGATGCTCCAAGTGCTCGTAACACCCCGCTCTGCGCTGCAGCTTCGTCGTGCGTCGGACGCCCGTCGGACGCCGCAGTACGCCTAGCCTCAACATCCGACGTCGTCCAGGATGAATTCTGGAAACCACCCTGCCGGAAATTTGGTTGAGCGTTGCCTGACTGTGAGTCAGCACTGGACCCAGTTCGGCGATGACCCGTCGCTCTTTGCACAAACGGATTCCTGAATGGATCTGTTTGTGACCTCGTAGAGGATGCTTGTGAGGGATGGTGCATGTAGTTACTTGCGTTGGGGTGACTGCCCGTCGGGTCCCGAGCGCGGCTTCTCGGGTGATTGGGCCAAAAGTGTTTAAAACCAGGTTGTTGCGAGGGTCGGGTAGTCGTTGCCTGGGGATGCTGTCCTGCCGTGTGTGATGTTTGGAAAGGGGAGCCAAAACTGCGGTCGTATTCACGCCTAGGGGAAGCACTTGAGCGAGATGGCGATGAATAGGCGACAAGAGTACTACCGTTTTCTGTCGTCGCCGAGGATTGCGTACGCCTCGCTCACAGCGTGGAACTTGGTTTGTGATGTGCTGTCTTTGGCGACGTCAGGGTGGCACTCCTTGCTCAGCTGCACAGTATGAGTGCCGTACGCCGCTTCCAAGAGGTCGGTCGTCTCACCTGATAATATCTCGTCTATGTGGGAGGTGATCAGTAGAAAGAGGTTGGACGAGGATGATCAGCACCTTGATTTGAGCCTTGGTAGCGTTCCTTGGAATAGACAAGGCCGCATAATGATCTACACGCTTCCTCTGACTGCACGGTGTCGACGAGAACGGACGGGTGCCACGAAGAAGACGCGAAGACGTTTCAGCCCTGCGGATAAACATGATATGAAAGTAGGTTGGTACGTATATGCATGATGAGCATTGCACCATCGCTGGTGTGGTCTGCGAGAGAGCCACAAGTTTCGGGAGAAATGAAATAACAGAGACAACATAAGTGGGAACTACATACCGATATTGGTAGCCGCCACATTCCGGTTTGACCCTCGTCCAGTTCTTGCCTTTTTCCACAGCGAGTCTTCCAGCGTAGCGCAAGCCGACCTAGTACCCTCTGTCCAATCCCTTCTCGAACGAAAAACTCAAAAACCAAAGAAACATGTTGCAATACATTTTCTTCTGGAGGGGACGATTCAACACGCCTGTATGCCCCTTGTCCTACCTCCGAGTTATCGCTGACACCGCCGTCCTTTTAACACTTGGCCGTTAATTTTGCATCGAATCTACCAAACTAAACTTTGTCTCCTCACAAACATTTGCGTGTGGATACCACTTTGACAGGTCGTGCGGCCGTTGGCACCATTCATCGCCGCCTCCACGGTTACCTATTACTTGGTCAGTCAAATGCAGGAACTCGGTGTCCGTTGTATGTATCCTCAGCTTTTCTTACTCGCTCGAAGTTTACCTTCCCATAGCGGAAGCCTACGCCAAGGACCCAAAGAACCCATACGCTGCTCAGATCGCACGGGAGACAGAGTCGCACCACTAGCACGCTTTTACATGCTGGCTCAAGCGAGCGTAGTTGGCCAAGGCTTGCTGGTACCAGAGGTATAACCTTGTGTTTAGCCTCTGACATGACCTGCTAATCGTTCTCTTCTCAGGATAGACACTGCATCGTGTAGAATCATAACTTTCTTCGTATCCCATATTTCATTCGCAACATCCTCGACGAGCACCGTCTGAGTGAAAAGAACCATACGACTGCCAATCAACAGAAGTAGTCACTTAGCGAGTATGTACAACGAACAATGTTAGTTCTCCAAGTCGGGATATGCGTTTCGTGAATGGTACCACTCCTCAAGCCTCAGGTCCCACTGACTCCCACCGTTCAGCGCTCGGCGTTCATTGCTAATAGCATTTTATCGTGTCGCTTTTTCTCATTCATCTTAATCTTTTCTTTACTTCTCTTTTTCCCTAGCAAGCCTTCCTTTCCCTCGCGCCTTGTCTATGCATTCCCAGTCCTTCCTTGCAGCAACGAACAGTTCTTCACTGTCGTCGTAAACACTATTAAACCTCTCTACCTCAAGTGTAAACTGCGAAGTCCTGTTCTCGCTCCTGCTCTTCGTGCATACCTGTCTGACGCCTGCCAAGAACGCCGAAACCACTGCGATGTTATGCGCCACGAGGAGTGCATGCGCAGACATTTCGTGCGTGTGAAGTAGGTGGTGAACGTACGCTCGACTGTACGGCTTCTCATACCGTGGAGTCTTTTGCCCGCCAAGGTTGGCGCGCGACTGATGATCGATGGCACTGTGCAGGATGGGTGACGGCGTGTGCGGTGAGCATGCGATACACAAGCACACGCGTTGCTGTGAGGCGACTGCGCTCTGATCTTCGCCTGCACCTGTGAGTGTGTCCGCAAAACGCACGAACTGGCGTGCATAGACGGGGTCATACAGGTTGTGCCCCAAGCTTTGGCATGCACCAGAAGCATCGTTTGTGGGCACTGGAAAGACAAAGTCGAGTGCGATGCCGAGGCTGGCGGCGTTCGTCGCCCATGCAACGTCGAAGAGGTCGATGCCCACATCACGGATGAGACGGAGCATCTCGTGTGGCGAGCGTGTTCCCGTTACCAGTCGCGGTTTCTTCTCGGACAGTTCCCCAAGCGACGCCTTAAGCAATGAGGCAATGTCTGGCACGAGATGCGAGTCCAGCTTAGTGGCTTCAAGCGTCTCACCGGCGGTCGACTCGTCCGTCTCGTTCGGAGTCGAAGCGTCTTCGATACGCCTGGAATGCTGTAACATCTCTTGGCGCTCTAGCTGGAGATAGCCGTCAGACAGACTTTGATGCTGCGACGAAGACGGCCTCGGCTTGATGCCGCGCAAGACGGCGAGGTCGAACGCGTAGCCTGTGATGCCCTCGTCGAGGCATCGGAGTGGCTTGACAGCCTCCGCTTCGGGACCATGCAGCCTTTCTCGGAGCCCGTAGGCGAACGCCTCGCGTGCGGGCAACGACGTTCCTCCCGCCATGTGAACAAAGACGTTGAGTGGATGTCGCGACGGTCGATATGTATGCGGTTCAGACGAGTCCACCTCGTTAGGAGGTGGCCGAAGTATATCTGCGACCCACGCCACGCTCCGTTCGATGCTCTTCATGACGCGTTTTTGAGAATAGGGAGGCGGCGTGAACGGCGTGTCGGTGAGCGCAAAGACGACGTCGGGATGCATCTTGTGGACATACTCGTGCCAGTCTGATAGAGTCACCTAGGCAATAAAACGAATGAGAGATCGGTCGATCGCTGTCTTTGCATTCACCAAGGATGGAGGCAGACCTTCTTAACACCTCGGATGCAGTTGGCGGATACGTATGTGCTCCCGTTTGGCGGCATCTCCCGCACGTCGAGGGGATCTCGGAGACAAAGGGACACGATGTGCCGGTGGTTGTCAAACCCCAGGAAATTATGCAGTGGATGTGGACCGCCCTGCAACGTCGGAATCGGAGGAGTCTGCTCGAGACTACATCACCCAAGACGACGGCCCGTTGGCCGATACCCAACTCAGCGACACGAACAGCGGAGGGATGAATACTCACAAGGACTCGAACGGGACATTTATCCACCGAATCGCATCCGCGCTGTTCGTGTGATCGCGCGAAAAGTGAGGAACGATACCGCGAGAGGTGCCAACGAAGATGTTGGGCGTGTCGATCGTAATGAGCGTGTCCGTCGTCCCCGTCGTGCACACAGCGCTAGCACCATCGCGAGTCAGCGCGAGTTGACCGACCCTTGTGCAGAACTTTGAAGCGCAGAGAGAGGAGGAGAACATCAACGATGAACATTGCATAGCTGTCTCGATATCGGATGGTGGAACGCTAGCTGACATCGGCACCTAAAGTTCTGGCCAACTCTAAGTCCTTCGTTAGCTTCAAACACCACAAAGAGTCAGAGGAGATGGAAAGATTGAGTTCACAACAGACGTGCAAACTACGTCAGCCGGTGAAACTGTCTGTCTGGAACAGGGGAAGTTTTACCTACTGGACAGATGGAGGCTTTATTAGTATAACTGGCCACGAGAGCTTATGTACGTCGATCTCGCAATGCAGCGAAGGTGTTTCAAACTCCGCGAGCGCCTCTGCCAGCACAAGCCAGTTGTGTACATAAGATCCCACCACCGTACATACATCATAAGCATGCGAATTTGAACTAACAACCACGAAGAAAATCAGAAGGAGTCGAAATATGGAACGAGAAATGGGGAAACGAAAAAAAAAAAAAAAAAGAATTGTGGATAGTTTTCTAGTTATGCAGTGGCAGTTCATGCAAATGCGCCTCTATAGGTATATTGTGGAAGATATCGGGTTGAACTGAGCCCTTCTGTGACAATCGGGCGTCAGTTTGGCTTGGACGGACAACAATTATGGATGCATACCTGGAATATTTTTATGAGGCTCGAGGGAGGAAAATAATGATAACCACATGCGAAGTTAAGTTCGAGAGTACTCCTGGTGCGATATATAAGAAGAAATAAGAGCATTGGAGGGTATCAGTTCTGAATATTAAGCAAACAAAGCTCTGGCTGCCAGCTGCCCTTCGACACTTGATGCAACGCAACTAGACAGATCTGGTCGAGTCTAATGCCATTTGCTCCAACATTCCACCTCGCATAATCTGGGTCATATGGTTTATCACGATATTTCTGTGAGGGAATATCAACGCGCATACGGTTACCAGAGCTAATCTGAGCTGACCTTGAGTAGATCGTGGATGGCCGTTGCCACCGCTTCGGCGAGTTTGACTCGTGTAACAGGGGCGCGCACTTTCGTCCAATCCATGGCAGCAATTGTCTTGGACCAGGATGGATACCCAGGCCACTGGTAACCTGGCGGTCAACACTGAGACAAAAAATCGTTCAATCCAAGCAGCTCACCAAAACGCGAAGGGTAAACGTCTTCTTCTCCATGTCGAAGGCCTCTGAACGATTCCGAAGGCGAGCAAAGACATCCGTTTTATTCAGAATGTCGGTGATCGGTATTCCATTCTGATCCGGGTTTGCTAGATCAAAGGGGATGACGGCACTATATGATGAGACGGTACTAGTCTTGTACCATTCTTGAGGGATCGGACGACCACCCCCAAACACTTCAGAAACATTGTGGCTATACCTGGAAGAATTCGAAGACGTGGAATGTACACTCCATTCCCTGCTGCGGCGGGGCACGATCCTTCGCACTGGCTATTCCAGTGTCAGCTGTACCAAGACACATGAATGGGCATACGGCACTGACAGAATGCTCGGCGGCGGAGTACGGATGCAATCGCTTCCTTTCGGGTGACTTCGGATGCGGGCGGCTCGGGACAGGTGCAAGAATCTGATTGGAAGAGGAAGCAACCACAGGAGATGGGGGGCTGTGCCGTCCAGCGCTTACACTGCCCGTCGCTGTGTTAGCCTCATTGGGTGCCAGGTTATCAGGAGGGTGGTGTGTAGCTCGAGCATCGGTGTGGTACACAGGCCCACCATACGTCGGCGAGAGGAGCTGTGTCGACGATGGGTAAGGATAGGCCACATAGTGTCCTTGAGGGGTCTGAGGAGTGTAGACGTCCTGCAGGGGATGTTGGTCTGGAATATGTGTAGGAGGTGGCGCAGGAGGTGCATATGCCGGACCACGAGTATAATCATCCTGGAGTTGAGGTCCATAATCAAATTCAGGATAGGTACCAAAAGGCCACTCGACGAAGGAAATGTTGTTCTAGCCGTCATGGGGAGTGATCAAGAAGTGTGGCACTCAAGAAACAAGTAGGCTCACATCAGTATATGTGGCGTTGGTCCCGGGACCAGGGACCTGCAAGGGGGCACTCGATAGAGAAGGGTAACTGGGATCAGGAAAATCGAGAGGATAGTTCATATCCTGAGAGGGAAGGGTAGCTTTCTGAACTATCGAAGGTGTGGCACGAACATACCTCTACATTGAGAGCCTCTAATAAACTTTCAACAGGATTCAAGGATTGATGTGGTTGATGGTGACCACCTTGGTTGGCGGTCGTGGTAGTCTGTGGCCAGAGTTGTTCCGTGGCATAAAGTTGTCGTGTGATAGGGGAGCCCGAGTCGCTCTCATAATAAATTGAGTTCGAGCTGGGAAGCTGACGCGGGCTAACAAAGGGTCAACTACCTGCAGCACAATGTATGACAGACTTACTCTTGATCGGGGAACATGGTGGATGATGGTACTGGAAAGAGGGGTACATGCGGCGGATGCAGCCACATCGGGGACTTTAAATAACCTGGCCGCAGAAGGACGCTTTGACCAACGAGGGAGAAAATGACGGAACGCGTAGATCAAGAGCCGTCCAATTTAGCATGATAAGCTTTCCAGTGCATCACGTTAACACGCTCGACAGCTCTGCGTACACAGTCTGGTGAATGGCGTAGGGGTTGTGGAGAATGCGCGACAAGGCTGTGGACCTCCACTGCCGGACGTGGGGGATCGGTGCCCTGTTCGGGGAGCGAGATGATGATTCGCTCGGTAAGACATGAGGCGGAGACATCGGCGTCGGTGTCGCAAGCCGAGTGGTGGAGGCGCAGGATGACGTCCGGTCACCCACGCATCCGCACCGCCTTCGTAGCACAGCAGCCAAGGGGTCGGCGCTAACAGACGGGGCAGCGACATGTCGTCACCTCGGACGGCCCCCCGCCGTTCGCAGCGATATCGTGCAGTCAGCATGACCGCTGCGTCGTGTCAGCTTGAAAAGAACAAGTACAAAGGGCTCCTGTCATCTGGTCAGGTGCTGTACCGGAAAACAAGATATACCATTCACAGACAAAGGTCCATTTTCAATGCCGAAATTTGTTGGTCCTAATTCACATTCGTATTTGTCCATACGGTCGCATAGACTCGGTTCGATGACGGTCAAGTGGGAGCTGCTGTATAGATCCTATCCGTAAAAGAATGTCCCGATCCGAAGACAACCTTCATTGGGGCGTAGTATGCATCACTGAAACACCATATCTGAAAATCGTTGCCTACGGGATACGCCATGCCGTTTTCCTCAACCTCGAGAACAACGATGAGTGTTGTTTTGCTGCTATGGTTTCGTGAGAAAAACAGTGATGGCCGGCCATCATTAGTGGGAATTGATTACATAATTTGCCCTCCGCGAGCGTACTGCCTCGGAACGCCGTCTCATTGTGGACTTGGGAATGATCCTCAGGCCTACCAGCTACAGCAGAGGGGTTTTTTCTTTTTCCTTCATTGTGGAGCACGGATGACTCCTCTACTATGATGCCGTTCGCTCTCAGGTACACTTACGTAATGCATTATCGTACCGTACACCTCCGCTATCCGGTTCCGCAGCCCAACTAGCCTCGTGCAATTTCAGCTCGACAGTGAGAGAACCTGGGTCCTCCACTGGTGTCCACACCGGCACTATACAGCGTCGGTGGCCGGGCCGATGGAAGCCCTCAGTCAATTGAGTTAAGAGCGCTCTCCAAGCCAGCCATATTCATACACTCCGAACTGATTGCGCCGCTGATCAGAGAGGGGACCATTCAGGCATTCAGGCCTGATGGACCTGCTTTACCACGCCCCAATCCCCCTTTGACTCCATTTCATGTATGTAATTTTCCCTGCTGCCTCACGACTTCTTTTTCCCTCCTTTTTGTAAGGGTTTTTTGTCGACTGCGCACTTGGCTCGCTGCGCATTTCGCACTTGTAGAATGGAAGTTGTTCTATCCGCTGACCGACGTTGCTGTGTCCGGCGGCGTGGCCTTACCCAGCCTACTGAATATATGCTTCAATTACGGCAACGTGCACCGTCCTGGGGAGTTGTCATTTGACTCAGGCTGTGAACGGCGCCCTTGTCGCTACGCGCGCCACAGTCTGCCAACTTCATAATACCTCCGAGATAAAATCACATGGGATTTTTGCCTGGGCAAAACTGGCTCTAGTCTAAAATGGTACCATACTTTTTGAATTCAACATGTGTGGTGTGGAATATGTAGTGGTACAAAACTGGAGAATAAGCCATGCTGATGAACCTTTTGTATGGCATAGTAGGTAGTGGGGTTATACCTTGCAGCATAGCATTATATACACTCGTCAAACGACGAGCGCAATGAGCCGGTCTAATGACTCCCCCTACTTCATCTTGAGTTTCCTCAGCTCTGGGATGATGGCTGCCACAGGTTTCTCATGCCATCCATCGCCTTCATAGCATTGGATCTCGACCGCGGCAGTACCCGATGATAACGATCCTCCCCGCGTAATAGAGCACTCCTTCCGCGGCTCTTCGGTATCGGCCGGGTGAACAGACTTTAGTTTCCTAGTTGACCGAACACGATTGAGACGTGAGGATACGTGCAAACCGCCCTGTGTGCCTCCAATGCTCTTCTTTCTGGTAAACCATCCAAGCAGTTTCGACCAACCCTCCTCGCCCTCGGCTGGTGCGGTTGCGGTTTTAGAGGGCCCTGACCAACTGGTCGGGGGCTGCCAATGGTGATTGGACGGTACAAAAGTAGCCCCCGTGTCGTCAGTCGCGCTAGAGCCATTCGTTTTCCGAGAGGCTGTTCGTATTAGGGTATGCTGAGGGTCTGCGCTGACAGTGAACTGGTTTCCGCCCTGAGGCGAGTGACAAGGAGGCGCTCCGTCCAAACTTCGTCGCCGCGAACGATTGGCCGTCGAGTGGTATTCTGATGCGCATCCGCCGAAAAACCTGCTCTGGGAACTGCACGGTCGTCTGGTGGATGCATCCGAAAGGGATAAGTCGTTCTTGGAACGACTTCGCGCGTGCTTGATGTGTTTTAGTGACGGAGGGGGTTTGGCATAGGGAAGGTACGAGTCGTGAGTGCTCCAAGTCGTGTCGGTTTTCGCATATTTCGCTAGTTCTGTGCCAACCCTACCACAAGTTGACATGGCGTCTTTTCCCGTCTGACGTTCATCATTTAAAGACGACGATTTCAACATCTGGCCCGGCCTGGAAGAAAATTGTCTAGATAGCTTCCGTAGAAATGGTTTCGCTATCGGGGTCTGGTTCTTCGATACCAAGTACCCTAGTTTGGCCGGGGGCTCTCGGCTAGAGGAGACACGAAAATCGTGCGGTGAGGACTCTGCGACGGATGGTTGCACGACTTTCTGAGCAGTGAGTGACCATCTCCCATGAATATCATGTAAACGTCGCTCACTGGGATGTGACTGTTTCCTTGTGTCCAGGAGAACGTCGCTAGACGACAGGTGGGGATCTTGAATCAAGGTACGTAGCCGCAATAACTTTTGTACGGTTCCGAGCGTATCCATGTTATATCTTTTTACCTGCGACCCCCGATGAAAGATGAAACAGCTGCCAACGAAGCAGCGGTAGATACCAAATCACAACCGTATGAGTAAGTGGAACAAAGGTTCGATCAACGTCGGATAGCGCGTTGAGCAAAGGTGAGAGGACGCCAGAGCCACCCACCAGGGTGGCGGTATGGAAAGAGTTTGACGTACCAGGTATAATTAAAAAGACGGGCAGGGCCGCAAGAGACGGCGTATTGTTCGCCGAAACTGGCACCCGAGACAAGTGCTTTCCCGCGGCCAGTTCGCTGCTATACACGGGGTTAACGGGATGGCCTCGAGCTATTCTGACGCATCTGACTCTACGACGTGTCACATATGTGGGACACGAGGCTAGTGCATGTAACGTCATCGTGGTAGGCCACATGAGATTGGTGGATTGTTTGTAAGATAGGGAAAACCAGGGTCGCCTATGGAACCGCATGTGAGTGCATACGTCGCCTCAGATTGTGGATCACAGCGACGGAGCGCCGTACTTCTGAAACCAGTTGCCATATGTTGGACGTCCCCCTAAACAGGACTGGTACAACTGGGCGACAGTATTGGGCAAACCGATTTGGCTAGACAGCTAAGTAGACAGTCTGATATTGTGGCGTTGATGGCCCCGCCAATATTTTCATCGGAAATAGGTGGTTTGAATCTAGGATCCATACCAGCGGTAGATAGTCTCCGCGAAGAGCGTCGGCAGTGATGAAACAATCACTATTATGGGAACTCTCCCGAGCATTGACGGTCTTAATTTCGTTGGGCGGTCCGGTAAATGACTCTGGCCGCCATCCCAACCAAGGCACATTATCTTTCTGACGGAGTCCAAATATCCGGCGGTACACGACACGACCGCACTTCGTCAAGCAGCTGAAACAGGGGTTTCAGGTGCGCACGAAAAACTGCTTCTCCGCCGAGCTGTCGCGTGGAAGTTCTCGAGTCACTGCATGAAATGATTCCTCGCGTCACAGTGACAAGAATACAATTAGCCCCTATTTCGACAGAATTGTGGGCTTTTGTAGGGTGCCTTCTATAGCATTTCCCAGGAGGGCCTCTTTGTGGCTTTCGTGGCGGTCTTGATGAGAGAGCTACGTGGAAATGTTTGGGTTAAATTGCCGTACCGTGTTTCAAGGTACAGCCAAGCGAGTCATAGAGTCCTTTGCGCCATCGTGTGCCTCCATGGGAGCGGATCTTGCACAGGCTGTCTGTGGCTTTTGGACAGAAAGGTGGCATGGATACCTGCAACGGACGGTTCAAATCTACGGGGATCTGAGGCACACACGAATATATACACGTTTGAAGTCCAGAGGTCAATAGAACCGCGATTATCAGGGATCCTCATCGAATGAGTGTCACAAGCACCAGTCATCGTTAGCAATATCAACGTTTGAACAGGGATATACTTACTTGCAAAGAGCAGCTACATCGGCAACCCCAAAGTCTGCGCACAGTATATGAAAGGCTTAGCACGGGTTAGCCGAGGGAAAGTGCTGCAAAAGTGACCTCCTGACCAATCAGAGCCCTCGCTAAGTCTCGCAAAACGTGTCAGAAACACAAAGTAATTCCTCCGTTCTGTGGATGCTAGTATGTGGGCCAGTGCCCTGCAAGGACAACTTCCTTTTCGGGATGTTGTACGTACTAACGTTGGCGTCACGACGGAGTTGCGCTCAGACTGGCTCCACGGCCTCGTCGTGTCCGGTCGACAAGTACTTCAACCCAACGCAACCCGGTCCAGGGACATTTCTGTGTTGAGTGAACACTACAGTGTGTATCATTGACTAGAAACATTTTTCTGACGACGACCGTCCGGACGGGTCGCGTGCACTGCGATCGAAGCGCAGCACTAGAACATCTCTGGCGTCGCACAACGCAACAGCCACGCCCTTTCCTGGTTCCTCGCACCTCCCACCATGTTCGAAGAAAGTGCACCTCCTTCCCCGAACCAAGCCTTGGTGGCGTTGGCCCCCCTGGATCTTGAATGGCGACCCATCCTCCACGCTTCGAATCAAGTCGTGTTGTACAATCCGACGTCTCACGCCCTGTCAATTCACAAGTCCAACGTGCCTGATAGACCCAATTCGCCCTGCCCATTTTGTCATCGACCACTTCCGCCTGGATTTGGTCACGAGACGGACGACGAGGAGGACATGAACCACGAAGGCGGTTTGCACACCCGTGCTGCCAATTACTTCCAACTGCTGGCAATCGCCAACGAAAGTTCTCGGCCGTCGACCCCGCCATCACTTGGAAATGGGGACAGAACGTCTGCTTTTCCTCGCGAGGCCATGGCGGAGGGATACTTCAAGGCGTTCTTCCAAGAAGAATACCGGTTAGGCATGGGTGCAAATGGAAGCGTTTTTCTGTGTCAGGTTTGCATGAGGTCTACCTGCCTCTGCCCTTAATAGGCTAATTTCCGACGCTTGTAGCACGTCTTGGACGGTAATCCATTGGGTGTGTATACAACGACTATCGTCCAAAGCCCTTCGTCGACTCTTGCTTATCTAGGACACTTTGCGGTGAAGAAGATCGCCGTGGGAGAGTCTCACTCCTATCTTCTCGGTATCTTGCGCGAGGTTCGCGAGTTGTCCTAATTATCGAAGTTGTTCCAATTTGATGGTTCGCAGATTCGATTATTGGAAACACTCCGTCATAGAAATATCATTACTTATCATCATGCCTGGCTAGAATCATGTCAATTCTCCGCGTTCGGCCCTAAAGTACCTACTCTTCAGTTGAGTTGTCTGTGACTACGAGGATCACCTCTAAGGGCGGGTCTGACGAATGTTCGCAGTGTGTTGATGCAATGGGCCGAAGGGGGGAGGTGAGTTAACTTCGTGATTTTTTTTGGCCGTGCTCAGGGTTGTGGTGGGACAGTCTAGATGACCTGATCGATGTCCGGTTAGGTCGCCCCACTAGATTACCTCACATGCGATCATCTACCCCTGCACCAGAATCTCCCGCTGACGTCCAGTCAACTTTGGCACGTATCCGAGCGTTTCGTGCAATGAAGCGTTCTCCTCCAGAGGAACGTGAGCGTCTTCGCCAAGAGATGGTAGAGAGCTCATCTGGTCGTGTATCTGGTCGAACGAGCTGGAAGGCTGTGCACCTGTTAAGCGCAGAAGAAGCCAGCAGCCTGTTCTCCGATGTAGTCGAGGGTCTCGCTTTTTTGGTTCGCCGTGTGACTCGCCCACAGTTTGTGCTAGGAAGATAACACATTGTCTGATAGCACGATCGGTCTATTTTACATCTCGATTTGAAACCGGGAAATGTGCTGCTCACCTGGGATGAAGGCAAGCTCATGCAAGTATTCAATTTACTCCTCACTTCTTGACGTAACAACTCGAGCCCATTGTGTAGACCTCGTGCGATGCTATCAGATTTTGGTACATCCCGCGACATGATCCATTCTTCTGGTTCGCGCTCTGGGAACACTGGAACGTAAGTGTCTCACTGCACCGGATTCGGCAGTCTACTCTTTACGTCCACTCCACCAGGCTGGAATATGCTTCACCGGAGTCTTTACCATCCCCACAGACAGGGCTTCTCCAAGAAGTCGATTCCAAGTCTGACATGTGGTCATTGGGAATGATCCTCCACAAGATGCTTTTCTTCCAATTACCCTATCGTTATGCCTTGGAAGGTGCGGCCAGTGCCACCGACGAGGCAGACAAAATGAGCAAGCTGGAGCAGGAAATTTTGGCATACCCTGGGTAAGAGATATCATTTCTGCTCGCGAAAGCGGTTGACAATGGCTTCAGTTTTCGGACCACACCTTCCTTGACGGCAGCGTTTGAGAGCCGACATTTACCACGGGCATTCCTTTTCCTCTTGGAGGGCCTTTTGAGTGTCAACCCCTCGGTACGTCCAACAAGTGAACGTATCGCGAGCGCAATGCGAGAAGGCAGGGTACGTGCACAAAATTTGAAGTGCACATTGTGTGACCAAGTTCGGCCACGCTTTAGTTCAATCCTGTGGGATCTACCCCTCGAAGGTCCTCAGGATCACTGATTCCTGTCAAACGGTCGACCGATGAAACACGTCGTGAGTTAAGTCCAAGCGGACCGCGTGCGCTACCGCCCGTTCCCCTTCCCGTCCCTGAGCCACGTTGCCACGAAGCATCCGAGCGGCAGAACGAGGACGATAGGTCAGTACCATCGAGTGAATTGGATGAAAAGGGTCTATTTCTTCGCCTTCCTTCACCACCACTTCCCGAGAGCGAGCATCAAGGATTGCTTGCACAACTGTTCGCTGACACGAGATACACGTTGGGGATACGTATCACACCGGAGACCCTTCTGAGGAGCGCCAAGGCATGCATACTGGCAGCCAAGGTAAGAATTTCACCAACTTGGGAGCATGCTGAAGTGACACGTATGAACGCACGCAGGCCGTCTGGGTAGCGTCTTGTTGGGACATCGTGCGACACCGACCGGTCGTGTTGACAGCGCTGACTGTAGCAGCCATCGCGGACACGGTTTCGGATCGTCCGCAAGTTTCTTTGGTACTGGGCACGTTTCACGTGGTGACGATGTGGGTTGTTGGGAGCAGTGAAGGTGGACGGTTTGTAGCGTGATCGGTTCATATCTTGAGTGACACTGTATGCTTTGTTTGCCCTGGACTCGGATGCAATTGATTTTTTTGGGCTTATTGTGAGCCATTTCACTAAATTATCCAGAGTCTTGGTCTTGAACACTTTTTTCCGAGTTGCCAAGTACAACTGGTAGCAACTCATCCTATTGGTTTAACTTTCATGATACGGTCGATCTAGCCCCAATTCGTTCCATCTATACGTCACTGATGTACGGGATCGTATGAATGCGACCCACGAGTAGTAGCCTCATGGGGGCCCAACAACGAATGAAGAGGAACAGAGAAATGTTCCTCGCAAAGCGTTTCAGTGATGAACGACTCAGATGGAACGAACTTCGCTCGCAACCGCCTCATTGCAAGGGAAGAGAGAGAATCGCCTCACTGGCACGAAGAACGTTTCATGGTGCTTTGATCCTTCCAGAGACGCTATCATAGTCCGTCCTGTCAGTACCCTGGCAGCCTGACGGACGTGCTTCACTATACTCATCAGGGCGAGGAGAATGAGGTTGCGGATAACTTGAATGGTCTCGAGAGCTGTCAAAGTCCATCCTACCTCAAGGAGTCATTTCAGCGCAATAGGAGGTGGCAGTTGGGCCAAAATGAAACTTGACTCAGCTTGATTACGAGCCGACAAGCAGTATGACAAGATGCGGTATGAGTTAGTAACCCAAGGCGGAGGATGGACACAAAAGCCCACTGTACCCACGTCTGGTTCTAAACCCTTCACGTCCTTGAAAACATGTCCAAAGTCCAATACCGTCAGCTGGGCAAGTCCGGCCTACGAGTCTCTGTCCCTATCGTAAGCCCTAGCGGTCCGGTATGACTCACCTCCTTTAACGTGTACAATATCGTAGCTTGGTGCCTTGACCTTTGGCTCATCCAAGTGGAGTGTGCGTATGCTCTATTCGTCGCGCTGTAGCCTCACGCGAACGTCGTATTCATGTAGTCATGGATCCTCGACGAGGAACCTTCGCTCGAGATCATGAAGGCGGCTTGGGATCTCGGCATCAACACAATCGATACTGCCAATTTTTACTCCAACGGCGAATCTGAGCGTCTCGTAGCCAGGTTCATGAAAAAGGTGCTTCGTCGTCAGTGTAATCAATCATCCAAGCCACTCATCCTCAGTCGTTAGTATCAAATACCGCGTCACCAGATCGTGATTGCATCGAAATGCTCTATCCTCGTTGCTCACGATGTTAGCGTCCGGACACACTTGGCGCCGCATCTGAAGCAGGAACAACAGTACGTCAACCAAGGTGGGCTCTCACGCGCGGCGATCTTCAATGCGGTCGATGCCTCGCTGGCCCGTTTGGAGACCAGTTACCTCGATCTTCTCCAAATCACGCGATACGATCCTGACGTGCCAGCTGAGGAGACGATGAAGGCATTGCACGACCTCGTTGAGAGCGGCAAAGTGCGATACGTCGGTGCGAGCACGATGTGGTGCTGGCAATTTGCCCACCTGAACGAAGTGGCAGAGAGAAATGGGTGGACCAAGTTTGTGAGCATGCAAGACGAATACTCGTTGCTCTACCGCGAGGAGGTGCGCGTGAGTTCAATGCCCTGTTGGGGCGTGTGTTGATTCAATGTGCGCAGGAACGCGAGATGCACGCGTACTGCAAGTTCCATGGGATTGGTGTCATTCCTTGGTCGCCTCTCGCGTCCGGAGATCTCGCACACCCGCTTGGCACGGAATCTGTCCGACGGAACTCCTCCATGGGTACCGTGTACGAGAGAAAGCTGACGGAGGCAGATGAGACTATCATCAACCGGGTGGAAGAGCTTGCGCAGAAGAAGGGGGTGAAGATGTCGCAGATTGCACTGGCCTGGGCGGGGCAAAAGGTGGCGAGCCCCATCGTGGGTGTCAATTCGATCGAACGGGTCAGGGAGAGTATAGTGTCTGACATCACTCTAACGCCAGAGGAGACGGCGTACCTCGAGGAACCGTACGTGTGCACTCTACTTTCTGTGCGTCACTGATCATACTCCGGCAGATACGTGCCCAAGCCGGTGCACGGTCAACGCTAGGTTTGTAACCACTAGTCCTGCTGTTTGTATAAATAGAACGAACGACGATATCGCATGCGAGACTATAGAAGGGGGAGCAGCAGTGAACCCTACATGACTGATAGTTGTCGTGTCCAGGATTCTCTACCAGGCGGCAGGCAGAGCAAGCTCCTACGATCACTTCGTGCAGATGCACATTGATTTGCTCTCTGGTTTCCGCTAGTGGTGCCGGGCTAGGATCTTTCGTGAACATCGATCCATTGCTTTACGGGGAAGGCGATTTATCCACTTCCCTTCGCCTAGTCGTGGTCTCCTTTGGTCGAACGCCGCCAGGCTTGCAAAGTTTGCTACAATATTTTCAACTTTTAGAATCAACTGCGAGAGGTTGAGGTCTGGTACTCGAGACTTGTAGCCATTCCTGCAGAATGAAGTGTTCATTTGCCCGCAGCGTCGGAAGTTCGCTTTGAGAGACTACTAGCCTGAAAGCAGCATTTTGTTGTTTTTCCAGGATCGAGCAAAAAACGACCAGCAGCCTATAGTTTGCAGATGTTGAATAAGATTGCGACAAGGGCAGTAGACAAGACATTGGCGTAGTTGAAATGCTCACAGTACTTACTAGCAAGCCTGTAAGAAAACTCCTGATGGTGGTTGTCCTCAGTTTCAAAACTCTATCAGCGCAACACGTTGGTCGACTCAACGTCATCCTATCTCATCCCATCATGGCGTCCACTGAGCGCCTGACATATGTACCGTCTCTAGGCTACAAAAAAGGGCAGTGGTGCTTGATTTCTGCACAGGAAACAACAAAGCATCTGGACACCTGGAGAAATTGGCAGTGCTAGGTCACACCGCCATCAAGGTGGTTATGGAACGAGTCAAGTCATAACTAGGCTCCAGCGGCCTTGAATCTCTAACCCCATGCGCGTACACCATATCCAGAATATCCTCGGTCTGCTCTCAGGCGCTCTACTCAGTCCTTATGGGGTCTATGCAAACACCCACGCCGCCCTTCCCTCCCTAGAATGCAGCATTCAAGCATGGGTCCGCGCGCCTGACCTCGCAACAGATACTGTCGTACAAGGCGACGCTCGCCTGAAGCTCAACGCAGGATGTACCACCCTTCGATCCGCCTCGCTCGGTCTCCGTTTCAAAGAACGCTCCTTTGTGAAAGCATCGTGAGTGCATTCTTTTTCGTCTTTGTTGGTCTTCTTCATTTTCGCTGACCAACGACAAAGACGCTCTGTAGAAGCGACAAAACGACTGGAAGGCGAGCCCTCTGCAGTCGATCCCTTCGACCCAGAGCGTGTGAGCCCTTCTTCGCCCTGGGTTCTCCCTGCGCACAATGCTATCAACTGCAGTACCCACGTAGCGCTCGCGGAGGTCGTCAAGAATAAGGATCTCTGGCTCGTTCGGGAAGAGGAACGGATTGTATTCGAGTCAACCCAAGCGATAGATGTGAGGGAAGCACAGCCTGGTTCAGTTCAGGATGTCGTTCAAGATTTCGCAATTCTCGTCCCATCGACCAACTTTCCTCCAGCACTTGATTACCCTCGTTCGCGCATTGGGCTGAGAGAGGGAGAGGTGCGTCCGTTTCAGAATAGGGTGAACTGGTACCAAATTTCTTCCATGTCCAGTTCCTCAATGTGGAAGCAATGTACGAATACTTTGTTCGTGTAGCGTTCGAGAATGGGACGACAGTCGAACTGCCAGCTGGATTTACGGCATTCCATCCCCGATATGATACACCGAACAATAACCTGGTGCAATCCAAGACAGTACAGCTCCAAACGACACAATCCCTCGAGGGTAGCCTCGTTGACGATGATCCAGTTGCGAATTACACCGCTGAGATCACTAGCGAAGATGATGGCTTTGGGTTCTTTCAAGGTATGCTTACAGTGCCAACGCCGGTGTTCTATCTAAGCCACGTTTTGTAACAGGCTCCGACGACCAGTTCGTCAAGGTCGCCATCACTCGCACCGGACGTGCACGCACCTTTGATGAACCCCTTGAGCTTCGCCTCTGCATCGACTCGAGCCTTTCACCTAAGTGGGCTTCTGAGCACACCTCAGATCCAAACCTCCAGTCTCTCCACAAACCAAACCAAATCCTTCGTGCGACATCTGCCGACTTCAAACCGCGCGCTTCTCCCAGCACCTCTCGTTGCGTCACCTTCAGCCAAGGCCATGTTTCCGATCCTAAGCCCTTGTGGATGCCCAACGCCACCTCGGACCAAATCGCAGCAGGCGAAATCGTTACCACCACGAGCAAACCCGTCCAGTTCCTCATCGACGCCGATTCGCGCCACGCTACCGATTTCGAGACGTACTACTTCAACCTCTCTAGCAAGCTCTTTCTTTCCCTCGACGTCCAGCGTACGCAGGATGAGCCGCACAACCCGACAAACATGTTTGGACGCCGGGCGATGCGGAAGAAAACCCCCGAGGTAGACGCGGACGAAGAATCGTGGGTGCCGTGGCACAGCGTCCCCGAGGTGACGAGCTGGCGGGGCCCCCGGACGTACATGGGCAATGTGTCGGTGTCGGTGTACCCCATGCCAAGGGCGCAGGTCCCGACGCGCTGCACACATGTACAGCCGACCTTTGAACAGGTAATTGTAGCGAGCAATACCCAGGACGTGGATTGCACACTACCATCTCCAGTGCACTACCTTGCAGAAGGCGCACGCGCGCCCACGTTCGTCGATAATGATGCGACGAATATACAGGCACTGCTTTCGAAGACGCTGGCAGGGCGGGAGGCGGTCGCGCCCCTCCTCGAGCCCGTGGTGTCCACCCCACTCGAAGGGGAGGAACGGGTGCACCGCTATTACCGTGTGCCAGAGGGCCACAGACCACTGATCTACGTCGGGGAGACCTGGGTGAAAAAGGTTACTCACAAGGACGAACACAAGATTAGCGCACCACGTCCAGACAGTATGCCCGACGCGCTCAACCGGATGGTGGCAGCGATGAGGCATGTGTTTGACGAACTCTGAACGGAAGACGTTGATGATAGAGGTGGTGATCTCGTAATATGGTTATACAATTATGCTTGGTTTATCGAATGTCCCTGTCTTTTGCTTTTTACCAATGTTGGTACTCTTCAGTTTCGCTGAGGGTTCCAGAAAGCCTTCGTCTGGCCCCCTACTCGTTTTGGATGTGGCATGATGTTCACCACCATCGACGTCAATCCCAGGCAATGGCCCATGGTCCTCGCTGCCGAGTATTCTTGGGGAAGCTGGGTTGAGGTATCGTGGTACACCTTGTCTGTTCTGAGGATTGTTCGTATTGATGGTACGAGCAAGCGCTATCTACATTAGAGACAATACATGCGATACAAGTCGCATCGGGCGAGAGGCCCAGTCAAAAGTTAGATCTGTACAACAAGCTGCATGGCAAACAAGCAAACTCGAACTCGACGAAAGTCGGTGGTCACGCACGGACACCTTGGTCCAAAGTTACGCCGCACCGCGAAACACGTCTCCAATGACACGGCCCAAAGAGGAGCCTGTGGTTATGCAGCACGATCAGCGTCCACATATGTACCACACGACACGAGCAACCAACAACGAAAAAGAAGTGGAAAGAATGTGGGAAAGAAGGGCCAAAAAGACGTACCGTGATCGACAGGAAGATCGAAAAGGTAGCCGTGCCCTCGATGATCGTACTCCTCGTCCCAGCCCTTTGGAAGTGGCCACGTTGACACCCCTATGCTGTTGGGATACACCAGCATATAATTGACCACGACCGACGGCCTCTCAGCCTGCCCCGAATCCGCGAGCGCCGCTTCGAGCTTGCCCATAAGCTGATGCACGATTGAGGGTGGGATGACCGACAGGATCCACAGCACCCCCGACTTCGCTTCGCAATTCATCTCGACGACGAACGCGTTGAAAAATGGCTGTCGACAGCTCAACTTAGGCACTTAGTACGCTTCGGGGGAGAGCGTGTCCGGAAGGCTGCCCTTGGGTCCTGCTATGGCATCGTGACCGATGGGACCATTCGTGAGCTGATTCCTAAGTCGTCATGCACCACCGACCATTCTGACCACGTCCTGTCCCTGGACAGTCGCGTTACAAGTTCTGATACCGTTCGTACACCAGACCTTTATAGCAGGCATATATTTCCCATGTCCCGATATGGAGGCATGGCCGTGGCCCGCGAACAAGATGTTGCTTGAAAAAGACGCCACCCCGTGTACTTCAACGCCGACGAGGAGCACCGGATCTGGTCTATTTACAACTGCTTCCCAGCCACCCAACGCCAGCGCGTCGACTTCGACCTCACTAGGATGCGGTTGGTGGTTACATCGAGGTGAACGAACGAACTCACAAATCTTTGGGCGACGTGAACGAAAAATGGCCATGGCGAGAGAGTGTTGGCTGGATTGAGAGAGACGAAAAGAAAGGGGCCAACTCCAAGGCTTACCTATAGTCTAACCTCCTATTAGTTGGCATGACATCATTTTCTCGGCGGGCTGTGTCTCTCTCCAGACGTCCCCTGCACGAGATGTTCTCAAGACCGGTTGTTGGGGCCACTGCCGTCTTGTCATGCTGCTGTCTGTCTGTAGCAGCTTCTCTGTCAATTCTAGGGTTGTGCCTTCGTAGGCATGGCCCGTCGCCTGGTTACATGGGGCTCGTTTGACCAATTGGCCATGCATACACGAGATATATATATATTGTTAGGCTGACTAGGTATAGGCTAGATATATAACAACAGCGAGATGCGTACTCTATAGAGATCTGCTACACGAACTTGTGCTCTCTCAAACAGTAAAGCGTCAAACGAGAGAGGGGGGAAAAAAGCAACAAGCCTGTCCACGTCCGTGTCGTGTATATGTATGTGCTAGCGTCAGGTATCATGGGACCAGACAAACAAACGAAAAGTTGAGCGGCGTGCTGCAAGGTGAGGGGATTAGGGTACATCAGAGCAACAAAGCAATTTTTTGCGAGATGAGAGAGAGAGAGATCCAACAGGATATACACTTTTTTTTTTCTCCATGTTCCAGAAAGCTAGAAGAGTGTAGGTGAGAGTGTAGGGGGTACGCGTCGGTCAGTGAGTGGTGATGTGAGCGAAACGAAAACAAGATCCACGTGAGACTGAGGAGAGAGGAGAGGGGGGAGGACTGCAAATGCAAAGGAAGTGAACACGCGGTCAAACCAGATGATACAATCTATCAATCACTCAGCGTATCGCGATCTCTTGGGAATCGTCTTCCGGGGTGGGGGGCGGACATTGAATCTTCAGAGACAACAAGCCGTCCCGCATCTCGACGGTGACGTCGTCGGACTGCAACACAAGGCATCCGTGACAATGCATACACGTCGAGAGCGAGAGGAATAAACGCACTGTGGTGTCGTTTGGGACGACGAACGTGCGGGAGAGCTGGCCTGACCGGCGTTCTCTCAAGACGTATCCGTCGTCTGCAAGGTCTTGCGGGGATCTTGCAGTGACGACGAGCTGCTTCACCCGATTCATGGCATTGGTCGAGAGGACGACGGTGACGTCGCTCTTGGACCGACCAGGGAGTTCACACAATGCAGTCAAGACGCTCGTTTCTCTGTTGAAGTGTAGGTCTGTACGGATCACAACGTTGCCGCCCGTAGCTGAATAGCCCGGGTTGATCAGTCCTCTGTGGCGCAACCGGGTCAGCACCCTTTACGTCCAGACAAACGAAACGCACTTGAACGTGGACATCATCTTGGCACCGACGGGGAGTCCCCTCGTCATCGTTGCAGTGGTCGTCGTCATCGTCGTCGTCGCTGTCGCCGAGAGTGGTCCCGGCACAGACGTGCTCGACGACGACGCCTGTCTCGTGGATCTCACACTAGTCTGGACGTCTTCGGGCTCTCTTCTCGATCTTGCAATGGCCACGCCCGCCGCACTTTGAGGACGGCGATATGGATGCGCGGCCGTGCGAGGATCTGTATGCACAGGGGATATGCGTGCACGCACGGGGCCAATCGACCCGTGAAACGCACCACTCGGGCCCGCAGACGGGGGACCCGAAGGAGGGCTCGCACTTGTTCCGACGTGATACGCACGACGGGTGTCAATCATGGGTGGTCTCATGTGCTCAGGCTGTATGAGGGCCGGCACAGACAGATGTTGCAGACGGAGCTGCGTCTCATCACCCTCAGCGACGCGTCCAGGGCCCGAAGAAGAATCGGGGCGCCTAGGGTTCTGGCTGGGCACAATTGGGACCTGCTCTTGGAGTTGCACGCTCGACGCGGCAGGAACATACGCGTCTTGGTTTCGTTCTGGCTGACGCTGCTGCAGTGGATGCTGTAGAACTTGCTGCTCAAGATGTGGTTGCTGTTGCTGTTGCTGTTGATGATGTGGGTCACTGTCATCCCAACGATAGGTCGTCTGGGGTGTTGCAGGCATCGAAGAGTGCCCGGGAATGAATGGGTATTGATACGACATGGAAAAAAGGGGGATTTCAGGGTGATTTTCGCGACCCGCCTTTTTATAGCCGCGCCCGTGACTCTGACCCCGTGACTCGCGTACACGGATCCGAAACCGGCCAAGACCCCAGAACAGCCTTCACAAAGTATAGGGTCGCGTGGAGACACGTCCCTATAGCTATAGACAGTCAGAGAGAGAGAGAAAGACACACACAGAGAGAGACAGAGATTCGGATGAAAGTCAAAGTCTTGCGTGTGTAGTGACTGTTACCAACGGACATTGTTCGTCCGATTTGGATAACAATGAGAGATACCCCTGTCCGTATCATATCATGTTCACTGACCCTCCTCGACGTTCTCCTCCTCCACAGGGGCTTGCCGTGTCACCCCCCGACTGTCCGCCCGCGACCGCGACCGCACCAGCGTCCCCGTCTCCGCGATACGCGCACCCCGCTCCACGCTCCCCCTCCGACTCAAACTACGCCCGTTCGCCCACCCCGCGCTAGCGTCCACCCCAGCGACGCCCCCGCCCCGCCCACGCACACCAGACCCGCGTCGACTCAGTGGCTCCGCAGGCGATGTCTCCCCCCGTGGAAAATAAGACACCACCGGCGACCCGTACGACGACGACAGCGATGGCGGAGGCACGCTCGGGTACGTCAGCGCATGCACGCCCGTCACCGCGTGTGGCAAACCCACACCCGCGCCCGACTGCGCCGACGACGACGACG
>JBBPKA010000077.1:0-138724 GCA_038088995.1 Guyanaporus albipodus | reverse complement strand
ATATGGTCTGGATGTGCTTATCATGTGACTTGTCATGTAATGTGGCTGTGTAAGTCACATGACTTGTGGAAACTTGAGTTGAAGAGAATAAAGAAGAGAATAAGGGAAAAATAGTGGAAAAATAAGAATAAAATAAAAGAGAAATATCGCATTCATAACAGATTCTGATGTCCTAGCAACTTTTTTATAGCTACTGTCACATTAGGGAAAGTAATCCTCTTCAAACATAGCATGAGAGCTGGTGAAGGGAGTATTACCTTTACATATATATAAGTTGGCTAAAATAGTATTAAAAGCAATATCTAGATAAACCATAAGCTTGAACTTAGTATTGAGCTTGTTTCAGCAAACATCTTCTAGAAGGAAGACATAGGCTGCACACCTGAAAACTTTGAGGTGTGAGATGTTCAGAACCTCCTTTATAAGTAGCTTATATAGAGTTTTTTCCTAGAGCTTTGTAAGAGAAGTATGGTTATATATATAATAGATATGCATAAATAAGAATTTCCACCAGCTGTTGAATATGCAGACATCAAGCCACATTGCTTATATTTGATAAAGTCTGATTACTATAAGATAAAGTATATTGAAGCACCTGAATTAAGAAACCAGAGGAGAGACTCTTTTCTATTTTTACAATTGCACTTTTCACTCTTATGATTTTCACATCTCAAAACCAGCATTATGTGTATATTGCATAAGATGGAAAAAAACAATGTATTCAATGACATGTTATATATGAGATCAGCTATTTTAGTAATCATCAATAAATCATTAGTGAGGAAAAGTGAAGAGGAAAGGATATATCTGGCCATTTTCATCTTAGAATTCAGGGAGATAGTGTCTTCCTTCACATAATAGTTGAAGGGACTAGACTTACCATTAGCAGAAAGGAAGGAAACTGGATAAATGGGCAAAAAACCCATTATATCTAAGTCTATGGTATAAGCACCATAGAAATCATTCAAGTCTTTTAAGTTCTAGATATCTGCTGGAAAAGGCTTGATCTGATGCTTATTGAAGCAACAAGTGCATTTGCATTTCTTAAATAGGGTAGATATTGCATTATCAGTTATCTTCTCTATAGTGGTAGAGGAGTCTTAAGAAGATTGCTAGGTTTCTAGCTAGTGGATATCAACATGATCATATTGCTTTACTATTTCATATTGAGGGAATTCCTCTAGATAATTAACCAAGGACATAGTGTCTTTGATCCTTGTGTTTATTGGAGAGCCTTCAATTCCTTGATAGAGTGAAGATGGTTGGTGAGTGAGAAGGTGTGGATCAATAATGAAAGGGACATCAACAATAGTAGTAGTATATTAGGCCATGACAACTTCATTGGCCTAGATCTTGCCTTTGCCTTTACCACAATGGTCTTTTTTTTTCTGTTTTTCATTCACTGTTTGCTGCTGCTGCTACCCTTTATTTTGTGATTTTAGCTACTGCTGAAATGGCCAACTTACTACTTGGATCTTGCTAGACTCTAAAGGGCAATATCAGTTCTTGTTGATAAAACAATAGATAGAAATGCTGAAGTAAGTGTTAACTTGAGTCCAAGTGTCCAGGAAATCCATCACTATATCTCTAGATGGTGGAAATAATCTAGTAGAAAGTGAAAGAAACTCCAAAGAGGATAAGACTAGGGAGAACACCTTCAATTTGGCCATTTTATATACTATTCAATTAGAACTCCAAAGCAGAGCTTGAATTACATGAGGGTAAATAAATAGATAATTATATCACATTCTATTGGTCAGAGATAACTAATCTAATTCTTACATATGGTGTGAGATAAAAATGACTTGTGCCATTGGCTTGACAAAGTAAGGCTGTGGCTGCTGACTAAGTGATGACTCAGGGCTGAGTTAGAGTAAGTTATAATGAGTCACTATCTTGAAATAAGGATTGCATTTTGGATTGGGGATATGATATCATAGATAAGAGATAAGAGTCTAGGTTATTGGCTGTGCTGATGGATCTGGACTATAATGTTATGATGATGTCATGGATCTGGGTGTGCCCATCATGTGACTTGTCATATGATATGGCTGTGTATTATAGGAAGTTTGGCCAAAGCCAACATTCTCTAGATCTTAGAGTCAAAGGAGTATTTCAAGTGCTCTAAGCATATAAGGAGGTTTTTCATTTTATTATATATAGAAGTAGAGTATGAGGTCTTTGAGATCTGCAGCTCCATCAACTCTTTGAATACTACATAAGCTTGAATCATGCCAGCCTGCTTATTATCATCAGTTAGAGCAGTGAAAAGATTATTTGCAGTAAAGGCACTAAGATATTGAAAACAAAGTGTCAAGGAAAGGTAAAGATTAATTTGCCCAATGATAGTATCTTGGACCTTGTGGTACATAATATAATAATTCCAGTTCTTGAAGATGGTATTTTTATCTGACACCTGGAGTTTAGAAATATTAGTAATTCAAAGACATCCAGTGACTTGAAGTTGTACCTTTATTAAAGGCCACCAAGTATTATATTCAGTTCTATTTAAAATGGAAATGTAGATAGAGTTTTTAAAGTTTGAGAGGAATATCTTGTATTTGAAAGATATCTAGAGAGAGCAACAGTATTAGTGTGCATCTTTTATAGATTAAACCATTATAGATTTTTTCTAGTTAGATAGTAAATAGTAACTGTGAGCAAAAGCTCTAGCACTATATTCTGCCACCTTTCTTTAGATAGAACCCATGATTGCATCTATAGTATAATAGCTAATGAAGTACTAGTCCAGTAGACAACAGAAAGTGCATCTGTTTTCATAGTGCTACATCCTATGTACTACTGGAGCTTATAATCTATTGAAGCACTTGAGTTAATATGAGAAAAGCCTAGTGACTATATATCAAGTAGGTGTTATGCTCTTGAGAGTAGCTGGAGTACAAGTAGTTTGAGATCAAGAGATGATTTGTACTCTGATATGGAGTTGGAAACTAAAATATGATATATAGGTCATGTGACTACATATGGTATATTATATAGAAATTCAACACTCCTCATCTAGTATTTGACCAGTTGTATATAGCCATTAAGGAAAGCTGACATTAGCAACATAATAATTTAGAACTATAAGCCTAGTGAAAAACTTTACCAAGTTATCTAGGAATACCAACAAGTAGAGCCTCACTTCTCCTTTCTTCCATCATCAGACATTGATCTAAACAACATTAAACCTAAACATTATGAGCAACAGCTTGCTCAACTAATACCACCTTTATATAAATAGTTCTAAGATTGGTCTGACTGATTTAGTCACTTGCTAGTATATTCCACCTTTGAGAGATCACTGACTTTTCTCAACCAACCAGTAGATTGGTATCTTATAAGAATAGCTCCATATTCTATATTATACCCATCATCCATAAGTACTAGCAATTTATCCTCTAGCCATATGTCATTAAACTATTGCTCTTGTATATCTATCCCCAACTCCCTCTACTACAGCTCAGATATTATAGTAGTTGGTTCTGATATTCATGAACTCCTACATAAGATATAGGTCAATGTAGATGTTAACCATATTATTAAAGAAGAAATTCAACTGGACTTACAATAGCTTGTAGCTGCTGAACACAGATAGAGACTCCCAAGTTCTAATCTGTTATAATGATACCAACCCTACCAAGTACCAGTTAGAGCAAGACATCTCCACCCTTATCCTTCTACTAATCATACTTGAATTTGTTCTTATAATTCTGATATTGACTTTGATCCTTATATCTCTATTCTATGTCCTTACCTCTTTCTCAATCTATTTTATTATTATTATCATAACTACAATAGACACTAGATCTATCATAGTTGAACTTAGAGCTCCTTCTTTTTATTAGAATAGAATTCCTCTTACTTGCTAAGAAGCAGTTGAGAACTTGAGAGAATAATTTCAAGCACCTCAACAACTTCTTCAATATCTTTATTCTATTTCAAGGGAAGGACAAAGAAAAATTCTTGCTGTCTACACTGAAAGAGCCTATAAGATCAGAGCTTATATAGCACAAGTAGGAATTAATCTTGCCTTGAGATTGAAAGAAGAAGACTCTTCTACTAAAAAATAAATGAATTTTATATTTGTGTTTCTTATTCTCCTTTTTGCAATCCTTATCTGCTTTACAGCAATAATCACTTTAACTATTTTCAAGAACAGAAATCAGTCCATTTCCATCCAATTCTCTTTTAAAGTACCAAACCACATATATAAATTTACCATCAAATCACCAATATCTGTTGACCTCAATATAGCTGACAATTCTTGAAACAATAACAATAACAATAATTGGTGATGAATATTATTCTGATTATTTTTCTTCTGTTTATCATTGTTCTCTTCATTACTTTAATCCCATGTGTGTCTATAACCTTCATCAAGAAAATCAAGATCTTAAATCTTATACTTTTTAAAATATAGAAGTTCTTTCTCTTCAAATTCCATCTAGAGTATTGGTGACCAATTGGTCATTAGTACACACCAACTCTGTTGTCTTATTATATCCCATGATATATACTAAGAGATATATATAAACATAGTAGATCTCATTAGATAATTATACTAACTCATTTGAGTTAATATAGACATATCTCTCTATTCTATATAGCATCCTTCAACATGTTCAATCTAGCCTCATTTGAAGCTACTGCTAGCACAGCACAAATTACTCAACAAGAATAGACAATAGTATTAACTGCATTGCAAAATATAGAACAGCAACTTAACCAAGTTCAAGTAGAAAGAAACTGACTTGAAGATGATCTTAGAACTGCTACACAAAACTTGCCAATGCTGTTATTTTCCAACAAGAAGCTGAGAACTGATCTAAATAATTTCTTGGATTACATCAGTGGAAAGGAATAAAAAATCAAAATCAAGAACTTTAACTATTTATAGGATCTTCAAGAATAGAAGTATTTTAAGACCCTAGAATCTATGATGAATCTCCATCAAAGTCTAAAGAATGATGGACTAAGACAAAAGCATGGATATATTGCAATCCAAAGTAATTTACAATGTAAGTTCCAGATATAATTGAACTAGGATATTACAATACTAAAGTAAACATTAAAGCATGTGCCTATACAATCCTATCAAGATTCAAAGAATTCAAAGGATTACACTTCACTGAAAATGAAATTGCCAAATTGGTAGATTAGACATTTGAACCAACAATATGGTGATGACTTACAAGAAAAATTAAAGAAACCTTTTGACCTCAATTACAAAAAGATTGGCAACTTGAGAGATAAGTTGATTTAAACAAGATCATCTTTCAACCAATGCATTTGTATCAAAATGGCAAACTCTCTTCATCCAATCTGATATTCCAGATCAATTTGGAGTTTGATTGTTGGAAAATAACACAAGGAAGGACATTATAGAAGAAATGTTTCAAACCAAACAACAAAAAATTATGGCTGAGGAAACTATTCAAGTTATTTGACAAATCAGTTGAACAAAAGAAAAGTACTGTCTTTTCTCATCTCTCAAAAAGTTTTCCTTGTATTAGTCCAGATATAATAAATATACTATAGATATTGATGTATTAGAAATTGCAAAATGCTACAACTGCAAAGAAGAAGGATATTGGGCAAACAAGTGTTCAAAGGAATGCCAAGTATGTTACAAAATAAGAAAGCATTTACATCTTTGCAAGTCTAATTCAATAAATATAAAATGGCCAATTTATTATTTGAATTTTACTAGACTCCAAAGAGTAATATCATGAATGCAATAAGATAATAGGCTAGGAATGTTGAAGTAAATGTTAACCTAAGTCCAGATGTCCAGGGAATCTGCCTCTATATCTTCAATAATGGGAATTATCCAATAGAAAGTGAAAGAAACTCCAAGGAGGATAAGACTAGGGGAGATGCTTCTAGTTCAACTGCCTTATATACTATTTAATTAGAACTCCAAAGTGGAGCTTTAATATACATTAGAGTAGGTAATAGATAGCTGGATCATATTCTATTGGTCAGAGATAACTAATTTGACCTTTGCATATGGTGTAAAATAAAAGTAACTTGTGCTATTGGCTTGACAAAGCAGGGCTATGGGTTACTGACTAAGCAATGACTCAGTGCTGTGCTTTGATGAGTCACTATCTTGAGATAAGGGCTGTGCCAGGGTTAAAGATATATATTATAGATAAGTAATAAGTAATAAGAGTCTAGGTTATTGGCTATGTTTGATGGATTTGGGCTGTGATGTCATGATGATGTTATGGATCTGGATCCACCCATCATGTGACTTGTCTGTGATGTGGCTGTGTAATTCATATGACCTGTGGAGACTTGAGTTGAAGAAAATAAAGGGAAGTATAGGAAAAATAATGAAAAAATAGAAAAAAAAATAAAAGAGATATATAGCATTCATAATAGATAAGATAATGAAAAAACTATGATAAGTCTATAAGAATCCCTTCAAGAACAAAGTCTGTAAAGTGATTCTATTGATATAAATAATCATATTTAGTATATATGTATGATTCATGATTTCTAATATTACACTTTTCATTTATTATCATATACTTTACTACACTACTGTACACTTTAGTTTGTAGTCAATGGTATTAAGGACTTTCAGTAGCCAAACTATACAAAACCATATCTTACACTTTAGACTTCTCTATATTAGTGGTCCAGACTTTGTCACATGACCTGAGGTCTAGCCCCATGATGTTACTATGACATCATGCCTCATAGTCTTATCTCTTATCTCTTATCTCCCTATTATTATCACTTTACTAAGGTGCAACTCTTATCTTTCATTTCTACTCCTTTTTTTTTAATATCTGCTTCCTTCTATCTTATCTCTTATCTTGTACCTTATGATATCATAGATAAGCCTTGTAATATATAAAGCTGAGGCTAAGGACTTTGTTTCTCAGCTTTGACCACTTGCCTTTGCACCTTACATATGTGTAAGGTTAAAGTTGACTTTCCTTCATCTTCTTCTCTTATTGCTAAGTAGTCAGTAGCCAGGTGTTGCCTCATATTGTAAGGTGTGCTGTAGCATTTAATGAATCCAAGGTCTAAATCATAGATAACTAATGAATGACATACTATAATTTCAACAATATCTTTTATATAGTATTTGATCTACATACAAGTACATACAAATACCTATTCACTATATAAGGAGGGTCATTTTTACTGCTTATAGATTATTGAGAATTCCATTTCTCTTTCTTCCCTTTATTCTTCTCAGCTGTCTCTAAGACAAGAACTCAACTTGAAGAATATCTTGCTTTTTCAAGCATCCTATGGATTACAGCAAGTGAGTCTCCACTTGCTGAACTATTAATCACTTTATTGTGCATCCAGTGAAGGAGTGTTATATCCCCACTCTTTCATTACTCCTTATTGAAGGCCTCAATCATGTCACCATGCCCCTGAGCTTCAGGGTTACTGAAGAAGGCTTGAGGGTGGTCATGTTCTCCATGGACCATGACAAACAGCAATCAATAGCTCCTTGTCATTATTGAATTCTTTGTCAAGTTTGATGCACACAAGGTAGCACACATAGCATTTTGCATATCTGTTCTCTATATCCCATCAAACCCAGTCTTTCCATAGGACATGATCCCTGCAGTCTCTGATCTGATGCTGCTATGTGCGCCAGAACAAATTCTTGACAAGTTATCCCGATCCAATGAAATACTTGTCAAGCATCACAGATGACAAATTTCACAAACCCACCGTCCGGCTGGAGGGCTAGCGACCTTCAACAAGGGCCGTAAAACCCTCACACAGGTCAAGGTGCTCGTCATCTTGCCCAAGGCCAAGTACGTCACATAGTTTTCAGACTGAATTGTGTGTTGTGTGCCCCGTCAAAACTACCTTCCTGCATTTTACACGAAGTATCCGGCAATCCCTCATAAGGGCCATCTTTTTAATAAGTCATATTTATTCAGACATGCCTGCCATGCTCAGCCATGCAGATCGTGCTCTATGTCATCAATGGAGTGGAGAGGATAGTGATCCAGCTGTGTAAGGAACCCGCCAGTACATAGATCACGATATCGAACGGAAAGAAATCCTAGCGAAGAATTATGAGAGAGATGGCCCAGGACAGGGAAATAATCCTACTACTAGTCCGAGCCTCCACTGGATGGCTGCTTCAGCGTACAATGGCTGCCTATGCAGGGCTTGATTCATAAGAATGTGCAGCATGAAGCGGCAGGTCTTGTGGTGAATCTGAATCTTGAGTGATGCCAACTCGAAATGTGATCTCTTCCTGCAGCACAGGCGAGCCACCCCTTGAACTGCGATGAAAACCAACTTGCACTATGATTAAAAGCGGGGTCAATCCCTACCAAGGGGATTTTAGTTTCGCCCATGCAAGAGAAAAGTAAGAGACATGCCACCAGTTGGGTCATGACATTCATACTGGACATGGTCGCAGGGCTATGGGATGCAAAGAATCCGAGCAGGATGGTATCAGCGACTGCAGAGAGGGCACTTGATTCAATCATTATGTATATCGATGACGTAAATCGATTGGTCGACGTGGCTGTCAAAGAATCCATTTTCCGATCCATCTGCCAGAGACGTGTCACAATCGCTGCTGTGACAAGCACATTAAGCACAAGTCCCAATACCCATGCTATTATGACCAGATTGGTTACTACTGAGGCATCAAACCCATGCATCATATACATGGATGCACCTGCATAACCAGTGCCTAGTAACACGTCATCAACCATGACAAGCACAGAGAGACGTTCACAGACCCATGCAACCTGTCAGTAATATGATCTGTCAGCCAATTCCAATAAATATTATGAATCGTGTGGATTATTGGCATAATTGCTTACAGGAGCCAAGATAACTTTCCGCCGATAGGCAAAAACCACGTAGACTCGCCAAATCTTGTAGAAAACCAGTGTGCGCGATCAGTATATGACTCATTGTGGCCACGGGCTATGGTGAACATACAAGGATCAATCCTTGGGTGAATACCTTCATGAATTTCTTAACATAACCCGAACATACGAATAAAAGCAATCACCTACCAGAGTTGTGAACAAGTGGCCCTTCATCATGGATGGAATTCTCGTATAGTCAAGCCAATATGACATGGAGTAGTAAGGTGAATTAGCTGGCGCATAGACAAATGCCTCGAGGAGTTGTTGTAACGATGCCCCGATGTGAATCGTACAGAGAAGGAAAATTATTGTGGACATGACCATGAGCACCCTACCGAATGTACATGCTTAGTGGTGTACTTTCATGTAGGACGTCATTACACATACCAACGTAGCGGAACAATCTTCCTCTCCAGAAGGAGTGTGAACATACACAGTCCAAAAAGACCGCAGCTACTGATTCAGTTTGATGCGAGTACCTTGTTTTAATTATTGGACATACTTGACACCTGGGATGGAAGGAATCAGCCCGAGATATTTAATAAAAATACACACAGAAGACATACCATACAATACAGTTTCAATCCATATCCCGATGATGGATATCTCGTTCATGGGAGTAAGTGCATCATGAGTGCTCGTCATCTCGTTTCGGTCCAGGGTTCCGACCCATGCAAGAGGCATCTATTTAATATGCGATGGTTGATGCTGTGCCATGCTTGCCCTTGATTGGTCCATAGCATCGCTAACAACCTCGTTCGCATCCCAGCTTGCATCATGCCACATCGAGCATCAGCACAATTTGAATGAGGTTAGAAGCCGTAATCCCTTCGGTTCAGTAGATAGCCATCATCATAGTGTTATCGTCCACGAAGACTGACCAAGCATAAACAACACTGGGCTCCGGCAGAAAGGGAATGGCCGGTCGGTAAAAAGCAGAAAATGCGGAGGACTACCATAGGAAGTGTCGAATCAAATTTTGGTTGCCGCCACGCCTGAGATGTGGCCTTCTTTTGTTGCAAGTGGTAACTCGATGGCACACATTTAGCAGTGGGAGTGCGGATAGTATGGCGGAGTCGTGGAGCGGATCAGAATCAGAACTTGCAAGGAAATGGACATGATCTAGTACTGTGTAGGAGGGTTTGATAGGAAACAGAACGGATTGGATACTTCAGAGTCTCACCAATCGCGCCGTCTGGGTGATGGTAAAAAGTCATGTGTGGCAGACCCATCAAACTCTGTGGCCGAACTTCAACCTAAATCATTCTCAGCAGCCAAAAAGTTGCCGTGCTTCACTCTGTCACGCCATCGCCGAGGCTATGTCCACCATAAGTGCCTATAATCGATTATCACTTGATACCAGCGCTCATGGATCTCCTTCCCAGTCTCCCTTCGCCGCTCATCGGGCAATTGAGGTCCCGAACGACAGAGCTTCTACCAAAGATAGTCAAGGCTAACCTCAATACCCAATTTGCTCAGACTGCGTCTCAACTCGCAAAATTTCGCCATGCTATGGACGGCTTCGTCGATCGCATGAATACCCACATTCTTTCCGAGGCATTTCATACGATGGTCCAATTCACGTCCTATGATGCATATGCACCGCTCACTGCGAGGCTTTTCGAAAGACCGTGTAGAGCGAGCGCTATAACCGACTTGTTCGCTCCAGGGCTGCCCGATGTCCTTCTCGAGTCCAGCTCGACATCCGGTAGTCTTCCAAAAGCGTTCCCCAAATATGGCTACATGTCAACAATCAAATCCTCAGACGTTGGGTCGAGGGAGATCTCTGATACCTCTCGGAGACGCACTAAAGCGTCTCTATCCTACTTTGAATGGAGTCAAATAAGTGTCGAAGACGAAGAAAACCGTCCCATGGCTACAATCTGCTATACCTCTGGGTCAGCCATCGGCCTGAGGATGTACTACCGTCTGGATCCCGAAAAGGACGCCGAAAGGATGGGAACATTTAGTACGGTGCTAATCCTGAGATATCTGTGTTGTGCTGATTCGACACTTTCAAGTACACGACCACGCTGCCCCGTTCGCCGCAGGGTTTATAAAGAAATGGCGCTCTTTCCTTCTCATACATGCCCTGTTTGCAGTCGGCAGCAGGTCCCTCAAGGAAATAACTGCGGGGTTCATTGTTACATTTGTAGACATGACCCACTATCTCAACACGGAGTTCGACATGATCGTGGAGTGCATTGAAAGTGGGACCATCCCAGATTTGGACGGGATTTCAGAAGTCAGACATCACCTAGAGGTTGGTGCCAGGAACTGAAAATCACATTTGAGATCTAAATCCGAGTCACTAGGCGAATATTTCACCCGACCCCGAACGTGCAGAGGAGCTCCGTCGTCTTGGTCGCCCGTCTACCGTTCCTGGATGGTGTGCACGAGTTTGGCCGAACCTGCGTTCTCTGGCTTGCATTGCCAGTGGTTCTTTTGCGTCATATATTCCCTTGGTGGTTTTGCCGTTCGACCACCATGTCTACTTCTCTTACCGTCCCCCCGTAGGCTAAATGGTTCCTAGGACCGAACGTCACTATAAGTCCTTTACTGTATGGGAGCACAGAGGCGATGATTGGATTCCCTCACGACCCACTCGAACCGAATCAATACAAATTAACATTCGACTCAAACCTGATCGAATTGTTGGATATCGAAAAGGATGATTCCATCGATGCCCTTGCCCAACTCGTGTGTACTCTTCGACGTTGCGAGATCTGGCTGATCATTATCGTAGTGGGAAGTCGAGAAGGGAAAGAAATACGAGCCTGTACTGACGACACCACATGGCCTGTGGCGATATCGTCTCGGGGACGTGATCCAAGTTGCCGGATTCGACCCAAAGGACGGCGTTCCTGTCATCCAATATATCGAGCGCCGGAAGTAAGCATGCTCGTACGCCCATGTTCATCTTGCTGACAGACGGCAGCACGGTCCTGCGGTTCCCAGATGTCATGGTCACCGAACAAGACTTGAAGACGGCTGTATTGTCTGTGGTTCCGGACACGCTTGGCAGGGTCGTCGACTGGACGACAACGGTTGATGACCGACAGGTTCCTGCTACGATCGCATTCTTTGTTGAGCTCGACGGCGATCACGGTGCGTACTGCGTATCCGCCCTTTGTTGCCTCTTAATCACCGCTGAACATGTAGCCTCGAACATCGCGCTTGCACCGGAACGAATGTTCGCCGAGTTGTGCCGATCCAATAGCAATATCGACTGGGCCGTCGGGCATGATAAATTTCGCAAGCCGACAGTTCGGCTCGTCCGACCTGGAACATTTAGCGACTTTCGACAACTGAAGCTCGACGAGGGCAGTAAAAACCTCGGGCAAATCAAGGTGCCCGTCGTCTTACCCAAGGATACGTACATCATGTGGATGTTGGATCGAGTCGTGCAGGAGTTGTGAACCTAGGCACCAAGTGACTATGTTTTTAACATGATAGCGATTCAGCTGTGTAAGGAGCTTTCGAGTACATGGACCACGATATCAAATGGAAATAGATCCTGTCCAAAGATCATGAGAGAGAAGACCCAGCAGAGGATGAGGATCTTACTACTAGTCCGAGTCTCCGTTGGATGGTTGCTCAGCATCAGGAAAAATTGGGCACCCTACATAGAGACATGTAGCAAATATAGCACTGAAAAAAGAGACACGACGCTGTATCCACGCACCCGCAGACTGTCGCTGTCAGCGTGCAGAGGTGGCATTGGCCACGCTTGCGTCGTGTCGCCATCACAAGGTGATTGCGTCGTTGGCCACTGAGCCATTGTCATCGTCGCGGCGGGGTGGTATTCGCCATGCTCGCATGTATCATCTTCGTCCTCGTGGTGTTATATTCCCTTGCTTCCTGGCAGCCTTGCAAGGTGTGGTCGGAACATTGGCCACTAGACCGTCGTGCCCATACCTTGTGACGAATTTACTCCATATCCCTGCTGGAAGTAGTCTGCGAATTTGTGGAGGTATTGGTCATATGGTAAAGGTGCGTACGTCTGAGCGCCGTAAAAGTCGCTGTAACAGATGCCGACACAATGAGCGGGACTGGAAGGTTACTCCTTGAGCGGCTTGTCTATGCCATGAACGCCGTTGAGCAGGGACTCAACATTATTATAGCCTATATACAATGCGTTCGAGCGATGGCACTCCACAAGCTGTAACAGCCCCAACCCAATCCCAGAACTGGAACATGTTCGCGCTGTCGATGCCGACAGCTTTGATCACTTTCGTGTGGCAGAGAGTGCCACAAAGTGATTGGCAACGTGGGTCATGTCCTTGGCAAACTCGGGATTCGTGATGGTCTCCCGGGTAGTGAACATTTTGCTGGCAATGATAAACAACATACGCTCCGGTCGCAAACATGGATCGTCTCCATCAGGTGCGTTCCGTCAATGTTGAAGACGAAGTCGGCGGTGACGGGACGGGACCCAGATCAGACCCGCTGATACTGATGTTGACGATAGTGTTGATGGCTTTTTCGGCGTAACCCATCCAGTCACCACCTCGGAGGACCTCGGAGAACTCCCTGATGTGCGCGAACACACCCGCAACTTCTTCGACACCATTCTCTTGGATCTGGACGTCGTTTAAATTACGCAGGGCGATGGGCAGGATGGTCCGGTTCTCAGAGATATTGACGTACTTCCCGGCGGACATCTTGTCGCGGTGGGTCTCGATCACCCGCGGAAGACCTAGAGTCCAACATCGGCTGAGTGATCAGATTCTTGGAGTAGTCGCGCAGGAAGGTTGTGTTAGCATTTGCGGGGTCTACGCACTCCTTTGAGAATTTAGAAGAGCTTGGGACCCTAAGCAAAGAGATCGGATGGCACAAACTCGATGTGTTCGGCGTGGTAGGATGACGGAGCTTCTGCCAGGCGGTGTACTCTGATCACTGTGACTGAACGCGGATGTGTTACGACGCACTGGGAATGTCGCGTCAAGGTGGTAAAGTCATCCACTGGCACTTGAAACAAATGGACATCAATTACAAAATTCATGTATATTTTATCAACTACCATATCAAGGAGAAGACATATCATGTATTCATCAGCTGAAATACATTTGTGTGTATGGATTGCATTTCTTCATGTTCTGATCATTATTGCTAGGCAAAAATCTACTTAATGAGTACCTATTAGAAAACCTACATTACTTATGACATAAGGAATGCCTGGAATTATCCAGCCTACTTCCAGAAATATATTCACAACAAATGAAACAGGATATATATGAAGGCAAGCATAGTGTCAAATCACAGTCAATGCTGCTGGCTGCCTAGAAAGGAGATGAGGTACAAAAGCGAAGAAACCAAGAGATGCAAGAGATGTACGACAGGGTGATATGGGGTTGGAAAGAAGAAAAAGAATGGGCATGGCAAGACGGGCTGCTTGGCCAAAATTAAAGAGGGGAAAGCCACAGAAAACAATACCCAAAATGACAATAAAAACGATTGATGGAAGGGAGAGTGGTTGTGGTGAGAACAGAAATGTTGAGAGCGACGGCGCGGGTGGGAGTGAAGAGAAGATGGAAGATGCTGATAATGTCGCCTAGATTATGCTTGCTTACTCAATGAATGCAATGTGCCATTTTTGTTGCCACGAGTCCGAGGCTGATCTACCACTCGTCCAATCAGAGCTTCCGCTAACGGGCCTCGCGTAGGCCTCGCGTAGGTTCTTCTGAAGGACAACGTGCAGCCTGCCGTTCTTACTCGATTGCGTCGTCAGAGACTATGTCCCCCGTAAGTGCCTATATAATCAATTCACCCATGATACCAACGCTCATGGATCTCCTTCCCAGTCCTCCTTCACCGCTCATCGAGCAACTGAGATCCCGGACGGAAGAGCTTCTATCGAAGATAGTCAAGGCTAACCTCAATACCAAATTCGCTCAGGCTGCACCCCAGCTTGCAAAATTTTGCCATGCCCTGGGTGGCCTCACTGAGCCCATGGACAACCATACTCTTTTCGAGGCATTTCGCACCATAGTCCAGTTCACGTGCTACGATGCATACGCACCGCTCGCCGCGAGGCTTTCCGAAAGACCGTGTAGGGCAAGCGCTATAACCCACTTGTTCGCTCCAGGGCTGCCGGACGCTCTTCTCATGTCCAGCTCGACGTCTGGCAGTCGTGCAAAAGTGTTCCCCAAATATGGCTACATGTCAACAATCAAATCCTCGGACGTTGGGTCGAAGGCAATCTCTGATACCTCTCGAAGACGCACTCTAGCCCATTTATACAGCTACCGATGGAACCATATAAGTGTCGAAGATGAGGAAAACTGTCTTGTGGCGACAATCTGCCGTACTTCTGCATCAACCATCAGGGTAAGGATGGGGCTCTCTCTGGATCCCGAAAAGGACGCCGAAAGGATGGGAACATTCAGTATGACGCTGATTTTGAAATATATATGTAATGCTGACCCGACATGAAGTATACAACCACGCTGCCCCGTTTTCCGCAGAATTTGTGAAGAACTGGCGCTCTTTCCTTCTCATACATGCCCTGTTTGCAGTCGGCAGCAGGTCCCTCGAAGAAATAACTGCAGGATTCATTGTTACGTTTGTAGACATGATCCACTATCTCAACACGGAGTTCGACATGATTGTGCAGTGTATTGAAAGTGGGACCATCCCAGATATGGACGGGATTGCAGAAGTCAGACATCACCTAGAGATTGGTGCCAGGAACTGAAAATCACATTTGAGATCTAAATCCGAGTCACTAGGCGAATATTTCACCCGACTCCGAACGTGCGGAGGAGCTCCGTCGTCTCGGTCGCCCGTCTACCGTTCCTGGATGGTGTGCACTAGTTTGGCCTAACCTGCGTTCTCTGGTTTGCATTGCCAGTGGTTCATTTGCGTCGCCTGTTCCATTGGTGGGTCTACCGTCCCACTACCTTGTCTGTTTCACTTACCGTCATTCCGTAGGCTAAATGGTTCCTAGGACCGAACGTCGCCATAAATTCTTTAATCTACGGGAGCACAGAGGCGATGATTGGATCCCCTCACAACCCACTCGAGCTGAATCAATACAAATTAATGTTCGGCTCAAAATTAATCGAACTGTTGGATATCGAAAAGGATGATTCCATCGATGCCCTTGCCCAACTCGTGCGTACTCCCCGACGCTGCGAGACCTCGCTGATCACCATTGTAGTGGGAGGTCAAGAAGGGAAGACGATACGAGCCCGTGCTAACGACATCAGATGGCCTGTGGCGATATCGTCTCGGGGACGTGATCCAAGTTGCCGGATTCGATCCAAAGGACGGCATTCCCATCATCCACTTTATCGAGCGCCGGAAGTAAGCCTGCTCGTATACGTCAACGTTCGCCTTGCTGATGGCCAGGCAGCATGATCCTCCGGTTTCCAGATTTCATGGTCACCGAACAATACCTGAGGACGGCTGTATCGTCTGTGGTTCCGGACACGCTTGGCAGGGTCGTCGACTGGACGACAACGATCGACGATCGACAAGTTCCTGCTACGATCGCATTCTTGTCGAGCTCGACGGCGATCACGGTGCGTACTGCGTATCCGCTCTTTGTCGTATATCGCTCAACGCCAGACATGTGCATGCAGCCTCATACATTGCACTCGCACCGGAACGGATGCTCATCACGCTGTCCCAATTGAGCAAGAATATCAAGTGGGATGTTGCACACGATAAATTCCATAAGCCGACCATTCGGCTCGTCCGACCTGGAACATTTAGCGACTTTCGACAACTGAAGCTCGACGAGGGCAGTAAAAACCTTGGGCAGGTCAAGGTGCCCGTCGTCTTGCCCAAGGCTACTTACGTCACGTGGCTGTCGGATCGAGTCGTGCGGGAGTTGTGAACCTGGTCAGAAGTGTCTTCCTGTGATTTACATGTACCCTCTGTACTTCGCGAGGGCATGTAGGGGCCAAGTGACTACCTTTTTTTGACATGGGAACGATCAAGCTGTGTAAGGAACCTGCCCGTACATGAATCACGATATCGAACGGAAAGAAATCCTGTCCAAAATCATGAGATAGAAGATCCAGTAGTGCAAGCCTCCACTATGCAGCACTCGATTCATAAGAACGTGCAGCATGAGGCGACAGGTCTTGTAGCAAATCTTGAGTGATGCCCACTCGGAATGTGATCGATGTGATCTCGTGCTGCGGCACACTCCTGAATTGTGATGCCAACCGACTTGCACTACGATTAAGGGCGGAGTCAGTCCCTGCCGAGCGAGTTCGGTTTCACTCATGATGCAAGAGCCCATGCAAGACACAAGTAAGAGACGTACCATCACTTGATGTATGACATTCCTGGTGGACATAACAGCAAGACTATCTGGTGCAAATAATCCGAGCAGAATGGTATCGACAACTGCAGAGAGGGCACTTGATTCAATGATTATGTATATCGAGGACGTAAATCGATTGGTCGACGTGGCTGTCAAATAATCCACTTTCCGATCTACTTTCCAGAGTATCATAATTGCTGCCATAACGGACACATTAAGCACAAGTCCAAGTGCCCATGCAATCACAACTAGATCAGTTGTAACTGAGGCATTAAACCCATGCATCATATGCATGCATACAGTTATATAAGCAACACCTAATAACATGTCATCAAGCACAACAAGCATATTCACAGATCCATGGAACCAGTCAGTAATATGATCTGTTCACCAATTCCAGTAAATATCATAAGTCATGTGTATGATTGACATAATTGCTTATAGGAAGTAAGGTAACTCTTCACTGACACATAAAAACCACATACAAGCACCAAGTCTTGTAGAAAGCCAGTGTGAATGATTAGCATTTGACTTGATGTAGTCACAAACTATGGTGAACATACAAGGATCAACCTATGGGCAAGTAACTTTATAGTTCCCTTGAGCATAATCCAAATACAATAGTAAAAGAAATCACCTACCACAGTCATATGTAAGTAATCCTTCATTGCCAATGGAATTTCCATATAGTCAAGCCAATATATTATGGAGTAATAAGGTGCATCAATAGGAGTATAGGCAAATGCCTTTAAAATTTGTTATAACAACATTCCAATGTGAATTATACAGAGAAGGAAAATGATTGTGAACATTACTATGAGCACTCTACTGAATCTGCATGCTTAGCAGTATTACAAACACTATATGTCTTCCTTATTTTTTTTTTATTTTCTAACTATTTTTCCTTGACTCTACACTTTATTCTTTTCAACTCAAGTCTCAATAGGTCATATGATTTACACAGCCACAGGAGCTAATTCAAATATGGAACTACCTCTAGATCCATGATATCATCAATAATATCATAGTCCAGATTATCAACATAGTCCACAATTCAAACTGTTATGTTTTTCTTTTCCCTCTCTCATGCTTTTCCTTTTCCTTTGCTCTTGACTTACCTGGACACTTGTTACTATATGAAGCCTTTGCCTAGCCATGTACTGCCTGCATAGCCAGAGTATAGATTCAACCCTTGCCTATGCATCTTTTTAATTATTATAATCATTTCCTCTAACTCATACATAGCTTTTATTGACATTTCATATCTGCCCTTCACTTGCTGTACAATAAGAGTATATAAACCCTCCCCTTTCCCTCTCTTGGCTTCTTCTCACTCTTGTTCTTCTTTTTATTCCTCCTCTTTGATCTTTTGCCTTGACTCTCAATCATCTATATCTATTAATATATTTAAATATATTTATTGTGGTCTTCAGTCTATTCTGAGTGACTGCTTCTTTGAAATCTCTTTGAATCCTTGACCCTGGCATATATCTGCTGGAATATAACTATATTCATTGTTGTCCTTGAATTCTTGAACTCTTGAATCCTTGATCCAAGAGACTATGCTAAATTCTACCAGGGTCTATTGTAATATAGACCCTTATCTATGACATTATATTTTCAATCCTGGGTACAACTCTTATCTACAGATAGTGACTCATCATGACTCATACTGACTTATAATCAAGTCATTGCTCAGTTATCAATCCATAGCCCTAAATTATCAACTAGTAGTATAAGTCACATTTATCTTCTGCTAACTCAGAGAGTTAAATTAGTTATCTCTAACCAATGGGATATAATTCAGTTATCTATTATCTATCCTAATGTATATTAAAGCTTCACTTTGGAGTTCTAATTGAATAGTATATAAGGCAGCCAAACTAGAGATATTCCTCCAACCTTGTCCTCTTTGGAGTTTTTCCACTTCACTATAGAGATATCCCTACTGTTAAAGGTCAGTGGTAGATTCTTCAGATACTCTAACTTAGGTCTTGCTTACTTCAGCAATCCTAGCTTATTGTTTGATTAGAATAACTAATATTACTCTGTGGAGTCAGTCAAGATCCATATAGTAAATTAGTCATTTTATCTCCCAGTCCTGTTCTCCTTGAAGTTTCCCCCACTTCACTAAAGGGTAATCTCCTAGCTAAGGTAACTAGTGGTAGATTTTCTGGATATCTGGACTCAGATTAATGCTTACTTTAGCATTTTTAGTCTATTGTTTCATTATATTCAATTGATATTGCTTTTTAAAGTCTAGTAAGATTCATTTAGTGAGTTGGCCATTTCAAACAGCATGCTTCCATATAGGACATCATTCCATGTACCAACATTGAAAATCCATCCCCTCTTCCAAAGGAGACTAGACATACTTGACATTTGGAATGGAAGTGGTTGATCCAAGATATTCAATAATAATAATAAATATACAAGACATACTATACAATACAGCTTCAATTCATATTCTAATGATGGATGTCTCTTTTACAGAAGAAAGTATATCAAGAAGACTTACCATCTTATTGTGATTAGAGGGTTTCAATCTATTGAGGCTCATTCATTTAGTATGTGGCAGTAGATGATTTGATCTCTGGTACTATATCATATAGTTCCTACTTTTAATTGCTTATTGGCATCATCAGTAGTCTTGTTTATATTCCAACCTTAATGATGCTATGTTAAGCATATATAATGAAACAATGGCCATTTATACCTGTCATTAGTACAACAACTCATTCAAATATGGTTTGAAACCATATACTATATAACCATAATAATCAATGTCATAACATTATCATTCATAAAAATTAACCAAATACATATATGAAACAGCCAACTTACTATTCAGATCTTATTAGACTCTAAAGAGCAATATTGGTAAGTGTGATAAGACAATAGGCTATAAATGCTGAAGTAAGCATTAATATAAGTCTAGGTGTCCAGGGAATCTACCACTATACCTCTGGACAGTGGGAATTACCCAATAGAAAGTGGGTGAAACTTCAAGAAGAATAAGACTAGAAGGGACATCTCTAGTTTGGCCACTTTATATACTATTCAATTGTAACTCCAAAGTGGAGCTTGAATGTATATTAGGGTAGGTAATAGATAATTGGATCATATCCTATTGGTCAAAGATAACTAATCTAATTCTTGCATATAATATAAAATAAAAGTAACTTGTGTCATTGGCTTGACAAAGCAGAGCTATGAGTTGCTGATTGAAGAGTTTAAATTATTGACTATGCTAATGGGTCTAGGCTATGATATTATCATGACATCATAGGGTCTGGATGTGCCCATCATGTGATTTGTCATGTGATGTGGCTATGTAAGTCACATGACCTATGGAGACTTAAGTTGAAGAGAATGAAGTAAAAAGTAAGGAAAAATAATAGAAAAATAAAAATAAAATAAAAGAGATATATAGTATTCATAGCACTATTCCCTTTTTAAGGATCAACCTCCAAGCAATTGAAAGGAAGTATCAACCATTCAGGGATTGATTTTCCACAATGGTAGAAAATATCAAAGAATTGTGCTTCAAACATTTAAAGTCTTCAAGATGTACTTGGTTATAACTTGTGAAACTTTGCTACTGCTTTAGATGCATCTTTGAGATTAGCAGCTGGTTCCCATGTGTGTTTGTTGTCTTCATATCCTTTCCAGTGGACCAAGTATTCAAGGTATCTGTTTTTAAACCTTGAATTAACAATGAATTCAACTTCATATTGTTCTTCATGATCTTTTATGACCAGAACTGGTCTAGGTTTGAATGTGAATTGGCCTATAAGGTGTTCTTTGTATGGTTTGATGTGCAATACATTTACAACAGGATGAATTTTCATTAATGAAGAAAGGCAAAGCTTATAGATATTGGTTCCTTTTGTATCAATAATGTCATATGGTCTGATCCATTGTTCTGTTAATTTATGTGATACACAAGGTAACTTTAGATTTTCCATTGAAAGCCAGACCTTGTTGCCAATAGCATATTAAGGTGCTGTTGAGCAATATTTATTTACTTGAGCTTTCATGTGAGTTTGTGCTATCACTAAATTTTGCTTGACTTGTTTGACTATGTCTTTGATTTTGTCAACAGAGTCATTAGCAGTGGATACTTTAGACTGATGTTGTTTGAATCCAAGTTGAGGTGTGTAGAAACATGTGACATTAAAAAGTGCCTTCTGTATAGAAATTTGTCTTTTTGAGTTGTATGAAAATTGCACAATCAGTAACCATTCAATTCATTTGTGTTGCTTTTCTGATGTGAAGACACAAAGGTATTGTTGAAGGTTGTGATTTATTCATTTGGTTTATCCATCTATTTGTGGATGAAAAGCTATGGAAAGTTTTGGCATAACTCCAAGCTTTTTGCACAAATCTTTCATGACATGTAAGGCAAATTGTGGTCCATAATCTGAGATTATTGTTTAGAGAAGACCATGGATTTTCCAAATATGTGTCAGATAGAGTTTTGCTGTTTCAAGAGCTGTAGTGAACTTGTTGCAGGATATGAATTCTGTTTCTTTTGAAAATATGTTAACTACAATCAAGATGGAGTTGTATCCATTAGATTCTGGCAGATCTGTGATAAAGTCAGCAGAGATGTCTTGCCATGGTTCATCAGGAATTGGAAGTGGTTGAAGTTTTCCTGTGTTGCAAGGTTTAAATTCTTGAATCATATACAATAGTCATAGTATGAAATGTAATCTTTCACAAATATAGGGAGTTGTGGCCATATATATAATCATTGGATCAATTCTAGTGTTTTGTCATATTCTGGATGTCCTACAATAGATATATCATGATGTAATTGGAGGATTTCCATTTTGAGATCATAATCATTAGGTGTAATGAGTTTGTGATCATTATATTGTGGTTCTTCAATCTTTTTGACTTCTTCTAAGATGAATACATTATCTGTGTTGATTTGAACTGTTTTGATCATGGAATCAGGAATGAGCTGGATTACTTAATTGTCTTGATCTATTCCTTTTGTATGGTTTTCTCATCTGGATAAAGTGTCTGCTTTTACCATTTGAATACTTGCTCTGTGGACCCATTTGAAATTGAATCTTGATAGATATTGGATTCATTATGCTTGTCTTTGATTTAGATTTTGAAATTGCATAAACCATTGAAGGCTTACATAATCATTTCAGATTTCAAATTCTTGATGTGCTCCTTTAAAATAGTGTTGCCATTGTTCCAATACTCTGATGACACTAAGCATTTCCTTGTCTGCTATAGGATAGTTGCATTCTACAAGGTTAAAGGAGTATGAGAAGAATGTGACTGGATTCCATTTGTCATTTATTTGAATAGACAGTACAGTGTCTGATGCAAAATCTTATGCATCTGTTTCTAAGTGAAACTGTGTGTCTATGTCTGGGTATGTGAGAATTGGTGCCATAGTAAATCTTTGTTTGAGTTTATTGAAGGTGAATTCCTGCAATTGTGTCCAAACAAATGGTATATCTTTCTTGATAAAATCAATGAGGGATCTTGTGAGTTCAAAATATTTATTGATGAATCTTTGGTAGAAATTTGCTAGTTTAAGGAAACTTCTAATGGCTTTGATAGAGAAAGGTGTTGGCCATTCAAGAATAGCTTTTACTTTTGTATCATCTATCTTAATTTCATTTTCATTTATAATCATTCTAAGGAATTTGACTTCTTTGGTTTTGAAGATATACTTTTCAGGTTTGACAAAGAGATTGTTCTCATCTAAAAGTTTGAGAACTTGAAGAACTACTTTGTCATGTTCTTTTAGATCATTAGTTTTTATAAAGATCATGAGATTGTCTATGTAGATGACAATTGTCACACCCATGTCTGCAAATATTTCATTCATCATGGTTTGGAATGTTGCTGGGGAGTTGCAGAGTCCAAAGAACATTATGAGTGGTTTATAGGATCCTCTATGGCATATGAAAGCAGCTTTCCATTCATTGCCTTTTTTAATGCATATGTTATTGTATCTCCAATATAAATTCATTTTTGTAAAAAGCTTTGCACCTTTAAGCTTATCAACAAGTTGTAAAATGAGTGGCAATGGATAGTTGTTCTTGATGATGTGCTCATTAAAGTAATGATAACCTTGTACCATTCTTTTTTATCTGTCTTTCTTTGGAACAAAGAATACTGGTGATATTTGTGGAGATTTGCTAGATCTGATATATCTCTTTCATAGTTGATCATCAATGAAGTCAGTTACTTTTTATTGTTCATCAGAAGAAAGTGGAATGATTCAACCTTTTTTTGGTTCAAAAGACTCTTTAGGATCTATAGCATGGTCCCAGGGTTTTCTAAGGGGCATGCACTCTGATTCTTTCTTTGAGAAAACATGGAGATACTTGTGGTATTCTTTTGATACAAGTTCTTCCACTGAAATCTCCTTTGATTTAGGAGAGTCTTCCTTTTTGAGAGTGTGTATATGTTGAATTGAATCTTGTTCTTCTGATTTGATCTGATATACAAATGAGGATTTGTCATTTAACACAGTATAGTCTATTGGACATCTTGTCAATTTAACTGTTCTGGTTGTCCAATCAATTTCCAGGTTGTGGCATTTTAGCCATGTGTAACCAAGGATAAGTTGATGTTTTCCTAAGTCAGTGACTTTGACAGTAACACATTCAGTGTTCTTGATAATCTATAAGGATTTCTGCTGTGTGGATGATGTTTCCAGCAGAATTTGGTGTTCCATTGATATTATAGATTTTTATGGATTTTAAGAGCTGTCTAAATGGTAGTTGGATTTTTTTAGCCCATGTTTGATCAACAAATATGATATTTGCTCCATTATCTAGCAAAGCAGATGCTTTGATGAATTGATAATGAAATCTAAGAGGGGCAATTCAGATAGGCATAATAATATCTTGTTTTGTGAAAAATCTGATTTTGAAATCTTCTGAGGATGAAGTACATAGGTTGATTCCTATAGATCTGAATTTGTTGTCTGCTCTTTTCATTGTAGATAGCTTAGCTACTTCAACTACTTTAAGAGAGTGAATTTTTTCTATAATGAGTTATGCAATGCAATCACTTGAGTTTATCTTGAATGTTTTTGTTCCTTGATTGATCAACAGAACCATGAGGTTATCTCAGTAATTAGAATCTATAACTCTTGCACTGGTGTAGATTTTGAATTTAATAGCTAGGCCACTTCTAGAGGCAATTCTTTTGTAGGCATTTAAAGGTATTGCCATTTGAATATTAGTGTCAATGACAAATTGCTATCCTGGTAAAATATCTTTAGATTCAGACAAATAAAGATCTAGTTCTGTGGCATGTTCTGATCCATAAGTCAGAATTTTTGTATTATTTGATGTTTTTTGAATTGGTAGTTTTAAAAGTAAATGGGTTTGCATGATTTGTTCAGAAATTGTTTTATAGACTTGAACATTCCAAGGATTTAAGCCTGAGGGACTTTTCCCTTATGTTTGAAATCTTTCATATCAAAGAAAATGCCTTCATTTCTTCATAGTTCATGCCTTTGACAGCATGGGGAAGGTCTTTATCTTCTGATTCTGAAGATTCAGAGTCTTTTGATTTAGAATTGGAATCTAAATCTATGTCTAAGACTCAGACTTTCTTTGATTTCTTGAATTTTCTGTCCTTATCTTTGAACTTGCCTTTTGATTTAAGTTCTTTTGCAAACTTTGATTTGTTTATTGGATGAAATTTGCAAAGATACAAATATCTTCCTGTCTTATAACATATGTAGCATTCTTTTGAGCACTTGTCTGCCCAATGTCCTTCTTCTTTGCAGTTGTAGCATTTTGCAATTTCTAACACATCTATATCCATAGCATATTTATTATGTTTGGATTGATACAAAAAGAATTTCTTTGGCTGGGAGAAGAGACAGTACTTTTCTTTTGTACAACTAATTTGTTGAATGGCTTGAATGGTTTCTTCCATTACATTTTTTCATTGTTTGGTTCAGAACATCTCTTCTATAATGTTTTTTCTTGTATTGTTTTCTGACAACCAAACTCCAAATTGATCTGGGATACCAGATTAATGGAAGAGAGTTTGCCATTTTGATACAAATACATTGGTTGAGAGATAATCTTGCTTGAATTGGCTAATTTCTCTAGTTGTCCAGTTCCTTTATAATTAAGGATGAAATATTTCTTCAATCTTCTTTATAAGGTGTCACCAGCTTGTAAGATCAGTAGTTCTATCTACAAGTTTAGCAATTTCTACTTTGGCAAAGTGTGATCCTTTAAATCTTTTGAATCTTGATAGGATTGTATAGGCATATGCTTTGATATTTACTTCAGTAATGAAGGTTCCTAGTTCAGCCATGCTTGGAGTAGAGTTGGTGAATTGTTTAGGATTACAGTCAATCCATGCCTTGATTTTGATCCACTATTCTTCAAATTTTAATAAAAATCCATCATAAATTTCAGGATTTGAAAATACTTCTATCTTCAAAGATCTTGTGAATGGTTGTGGAGGTTCATGTTCATAAAGAGTAGTTTGTACCTATTGGTATAAATCAAGAAGTTGTTTAGAGCAGTTCTCAGCTTCCTGTTGTGCAGCAACTATATTAGTAAGCTATTGAGCTGCAGTTCTGAGATCTGCTTCTAATTGAGTTCTATTGGCATTTACTTGAGTAAGTTGCTGTTCAGTGGTTTATAGTGCATTAAGAATAGCTATCTACTCTTGTTGAGTGATACATGCTGTTGGAGCAGCAGCACCAGGTGATACTAGATTAGACATGTTGGATGGTAAAACAGGATTTTATTAACTCAATGAGTTAGCTTGTCTAATAAACTACTGTATCTGTATATATATCTCAGTGTGTATCATGGAATATAATGAAGTCACAGAGTTAGTATACAATGATGGCCAATCAGTCACTATTGCTCTTGGTGGAATTTGGAGAGGTGGAATCTCTATATCTTGAAAAGAGTAGGCTTTAATGTTTGATTTTCTTGTTGTATTTGCCTTGATATAGGATGAAGATGTTGAGGAAGTTGTTGAGGTGCTTAAAAATATTCTTTTAAGTTTTCAACTTCATTTTGGTGGATAAGGAGAATTCTATTCTGATAAGGGGATAGGGCTCTAGGTTTAACTATGATAGATCTAGTGTCTATTGTAGTGATGATGGTAATGGTGAGATAAATTGAGGAGGAGGTGAGAGCATAGTGTAGAGATACAAGGACCAAAATTAACACCAGAGTTGTAAGAACAAATCCAAATATAATCAATAGAAGAAAGAGAATAGGGATGTCTCTCTCTAACTGATATTTGATAAAGGTAGTGTCTATGCAGTGGCAGATTAGGACTTGGCTGTCTCTGTCTGTGTTCAGCAGTGGCAAGCTGTTGTAGATCCAGCTGTATTCCTTTTCAAATAATATGGTTGACATTTGCATTAACCTGTATTTTACACAAAAGTTCATGGATATCAGAACCAATGGCTATTGTATCTGATCTATAGTAGATGAAGTTAGGGGTGGATATATATAGGTGATAGTTTAATAACATGTAGCTAGAGAGAAGAAGTTGGATGCAAATAGATGGTGGCTGTAATATGGGATATAGTGCTATTTTTATAGGATACCAATCTAGTAATTCACTCAGAGGAGTAGGCAATCTCTAAGGTGTTGAATATGCTGGCAAGTAGCCAAAGAGCTTAGGCCAGTTAGGTATATTCACATAGTTAGGTGGTGGTGGTGAGTAAGCTAGTTACTGCTCATAATCTTCTAGTTTAATATTGTTCAGGTCAATGTCTAATGGGATAGGTAAAAAGTGAGGCTCAACTCTGTTATATTCTTCAATAACTTGACAGAGTTCTTTATTCAGCTGATATTTCTAGTTAATCCTGTGCTGATGTCAGCTATTCCATAATGGCTATGTGCAACTGGTCAATATCAGGTGAGTGGAATATCTTCCTATTTCACAATTGCAACTGGAACTTCTTGTCCAATGTTCCTGATATATGAGATGCCAAATATAACTTGTGAAAGGGTGGACATTTAAACCAATAAGTATTAGTCTCATCTTATAATCTGCACCAAGTTGTTACTAACTGGTGGCTAACTCAGTTGATATGGATAGGGTAAGTGTCAATGATGAAGTGTCTTCAACAGGGATGGTGCTTGATCTTGATAAATAATAAGCTTGTAAATGAGAGGTGATAGAGTGGAGGTAGAGATGGATAAAGTCTTGTCCTAATAAAACAGCCAACTTACTACTTGGATCTTACAAGACTCCAAAGGGCAATATCAGTCATTTGCTGATAAGATAATAGATAGAAACACTGAAGTAAGTGTTAACCTGAGTCAGGGTGTCTAGGGAATCTGTCACTATATCTCCAGACAGTGGGAATAATCCAGTAGGAAGTGGAAGGAACTCCAAAAAAAACAAAACTAGGAGAAATACCTTTAGTTTGGCCATCTTATATACTATTCAATTAAAACTCTGAAGCAAAGCTTAAATTACATGAGGGCAGGTAAATAGATAACTGGATCATATCCTATTAGTTAGAGATAGCTAACCTAACTCTTGCACATAGTATATGATAAAAGCAGCTTATACTATTGGCTTGACAAAGCAGGGCTGTGGATTGCTGACTGAGCAATGAGTCAGTGCTGTGCTTTGATGAGTTATTATCTTGAGATAAGGGCTGCACTGGAGTTGAGGGTATGATGTTATAGATAAGCAATAAGAGATAAAAGTCTAGATTATTGACTATGTTGATGGATCTGAACTATAATGTTATTGATGACATCATAGGTCTGGATGTGCCCATCATGTGACTTGTCATGTGATGTGGCTGTGTAAGTCACATGACCTATGGAGACTCAAGTTAAAGAGAATAAAGAGATAAGTAAGGGAAAAATAATAGAAAAATAGGAATAAAATAAGAGATATATATAGCATTCATAACATTACCAACCAAGGCACTCATACACATCATTTTATGAACAAATTCCAAATCACAGCCATATTCTGGAAAATGAGATTAAACAGATCAAGTTGAGTGATATTAGTGTATTTTCTAGAAAATTGTTAACCTCAACCATTCAAAGAAGGATTGCTTTAATGACTGCCTTTGGTCCATAGCTACAAGAACAAGAAGAATCTTATTGCATGATGCAGTCAAGAGAGTAAATAGACACTTACTGAAATGACCAACTTACACTAAGCAATAAAACTGTTCCAATGTTTGTAATATTTTAATTGTAAAGCAAATAACTAGAGCATCTTTGATGCTAGACCCATAGACCCAGATGTTATTAGAAAGCTTTGATCAAAGGCTCTCCAAAAGTATATATATTTCTTATGTAATTCTTTCTATATCAGTTAATAATGCCAAATTTATCCAATGTATTCATTAGAATAGTTTTGTTGCTAACTTCTAATTATATCAAAACCAATGATTATAGTAGAATATTACATAAGCATTGGATTATGTGATGTATAAGAAGTTCAACATGGTACAAATAAACAAAAATACCATCACTTCTTTCACAATCACCACCATGAAATCTCTTTTTGTTGATCAAATCAATCAAGTTCTTGCTCTCTTGAAATCTAATCATTCTACTTGTCAAATCTCTACTATTACTGGTTTTGGTCACTCTACTATTCATAGAATATCTGCCAAACACCACCCCAACTTATTCAAGTCCTCTAATGGCTATCCATTCCTTATTATTTCTACTGACATGTGTAATGTTATTTATTTTATTGGAACTGGAAAAGCTGAAAATGCTATTCAAGTTATCAAAACCATTCAAAAGATCAATAATCATCCTATCTCCTCTCAAACCATCTGCAATCATCTTAGAAAAGCTAGTATAAAGACTGTTGTGGAAAAAAAATATCCTTTTTTCTTCAAGCATTATAAAAAAGCTAGGCTAGACTTTGCTTTAAGCCATCAGTATTGGACTGTGGAGGATTGAAAGGGAGTAGTATGGTCAGATAAGATCAAAATCAATCAAATTGGATCAGATGGTAAGAGATGAACATGAAAAAAGGCAAAAGAAAGATTAAGTGATAGGCTGATGCAAAAAACAGTCAAGTTTAAAGGAGGTTCTTTGATAATATGGAAATATATGACTTGGAAAGGAGTTGAAATGGCCTGCAAGATTGATGGTAGGATGAATGCTGAACTTTACACCTAAATTTTAGAGAATGAGTTGCAGCAAACTTTTCAACATTATAAATTAACTTTAGATATTATTGTCTTTCAACAAGACAATAACTCCAAGCATACTAGTAGAAGAGCCAAGAAGTGGTTTGCTAACTATGGATTTGAGGTTATGATATGGCCAGCTCAATCACCAGACCTTAACCTCATAGAACATTTATGGTTTCTTTTCAAGAAAAAGCTGGCTGAGTATCTAGAGCCACCTTCAGGAATGGTGAAGTTTTGGAATAAAGTATAAACTAAAACAGCCAACTTGCTACTTGGATCTTACAAGACTCCAAGAGCAATATCAATCATTTGCTGATAAGACAATAGATAGGAGATATTAAAGTAAACATTAACCTGAGTCAGGGTATCTAGGAAATCTGTCACTATACCTCCAGACAGTGGAGATAACCTAATAGGAAGTGAGAGAAACTCCAAGGAGGACAAAACTGGAAGAAATGCCTCCAAGTTAGCCATCTTATATACTATTCAATTGGAACTCTGAAGCAGAGCTTAAATTACATGAGGGCAGGTAAATAGATAACTGGATCATATCCTATTGGTCAGAGATAGCTAACCTAACTCTTGTATATGGTATATAATAAAAGTGGCTTATATTATTGGCTTGACAAAGCAGGGCTGTGGATTGCTGACTAAGCAATGAGTCAGTGCTGTGCTTTGATGAGTCATTATCTTGAGATAAGGGCTGTACTGGGGTTGAGGGTATGATGTCATAGATAAGTGATAAAAGATAAGAGTCTAGATCTTTGGCTATGTTTAATAGATCTGAACTATGATGTCATTGATGATGTCATGGGTCTGGATGTGCCCATTATGTGACTTGTCATGTGATGTGGCTGTGTAATTCACATGACCTGTGAAGACTTGAGTTGGAGAAAATAGATAAGGAAGTAAAGGAAAAATAGTAGAAAAATAGGAATAAAATAAGGAAGATATATAGTATTCATAATACAAACAGAGTGGAAGAAGATTGGAGTGGAGGAATGTCAGGCATTGATTGAAAGTATACCTAGAAGAGTTGAGAAGATCATTAAAACCAAAAGAGGATATACTTCATACTAGTTTGTAATACTTTGATATAGCAACAAAACTATTCTAATGAGTATATTGGATAAATTTGGCATTATTGACTAATATAGAAATAATTACCTAAGCAATGTATATACTTTTGAAAAGCCCTTGATTAAAGCTTTCTAATAATATCTGGGTCTATAGATCTAGCATTGAAGATATTCTAGTTATTTGCTTTACAATCAAAATATTACAAATATTGGAATAGTTTTGTTGCTTAGTGTATTATATGAATCTTGACTGACTCCACAGAGCAATATCAGTTATTCTGATAAGACAATAGGCTAGAATTGCTAAAGTAAACAAGACCTGGATTAGGATGTTTGGGAAATCTACCACTAACCTCCAACAGTAGGGATATTTCTATAGTAAAATGGAAAATCTTCAAAAAGAACAAGATTAGAAGAACACCTCCAATTTGGCTGCCTTATATATTATTCAATTAGAACTCCAAAATAGAGCTTTAATGTACATTAGAGTAGATAATAGATAACTGGACCATATCCTATTGGTCAGAGATATATAACTAATCTAACTCTTGCATATGATATTTGATAAAAGTACCTTGTACCATTGATTTGATAAACCAGGACTATGGATTGCTAACTGAGTACTGACTCAGGACTAAGTCATAGTGAGTCATGATGAGTCACTATCTTGAGATAAGGATTATGTCCAGGATTAAGGATATGATGTCATATATAAGTGATAAGAGATAAAAGTCTAGATTATTAATTGTATTGATAGGTCTGGACTATAATGTCATGATGATGATATGGATCCAGGGTGGTCCATGGTCTGGATGTGTCCATTATATGACTTGTCATGTGATGTGGCTGTGTAAGTCATGTGACCTGGAAAGACTCAAGTTGAAGAGAATGAAGAGAAGAGTAAGGGAAAAATAATGAAAAAATAGTAATCAAATAGAGGAAATACATAGTGTTTATAACATTCATTATTCTGATCATATGTTATGATAGATGGCCATCAGAGTGCTCTTTTTGGCCCTAACTTTTCATAGTTCCAACCAAAGCCAAAATTCTCCAAACCATTAAGAAAGCAGTTGTGCATTGAATTGGATGTATACAGTGATGAACCATTACCTGCACTACCCACTTTAAATCTAGCCTAGATTCGATCTACAATTGAGTCTCTCTTCAAACAATATACTCCTAGATATGGTCACAATATTAGCTCATGTTACTGAAAACCCACCATGGCTAGTGGTGGGCAACACTGAGAGATTAGGCAAGCAGAACTAGACCATAATAGGGCGACTATGCGGTGCGAGCACAAGGTAAACTACACCTATCTCGACGAGGAGCGGCGAGATATATACTGTACTGCACGTGATCTAGAGTGCCAAACTATAGCGGGCTTACAGTTACCTAGCTATTTCGTGGGCACTTCCTGCTCCCTGCACATACTGACAACGCATTTCGAAAAGGGTGCTGATACTTTTGCTTTGAAGGCTTGTTGAAAGGGTGGTGGGCCCTTGGTGGTGATGTTGAGGGCGGTGATAGTCGAGAACGAACCTTGGTCTGGCAGCTGGCGTCAGGGAAACGTCATGTGATGGTCACAAAGATCACATGACGTGTGACGAACCTTGGGGGTCGGCGTAGAATGAACAAAATCAACTACTCTCACTCCCGTCAGTCCCATGTCACCTTTGCCGTTGCGCCATGGTATCAATCACACCTAATATTTTTCACTATCCATTTTCATGAGCGAAGGTGGCCCAGGTGGCATGGTACCACCATGACGGTGGCGGCACTCCTGTGGTCAATGTCGCATCCTATGAAAGCACGGAGGCAATGATCGGATCGCCTTACAACCCACACGAACTGAACCAGTAAAAATTAATATTCGACCCAAACCTGATCGAACTGTTGGATATCGAAAAGGATGATTCCATCGATGCCCCGCTGATCACCAACACAGTGGGCGGCCGAGAAGGGAAGATTATATGAGCTCGTGCCAACTACATCAGATGGCCTGTGGCGATATCGTCTTGGGGACGTGATTGAGGTCGCCGGATTTAACCCATCAGACGGCGTCACTCGATTCGTCGAGTGCCGCGGGTAAGCGCGCTAGTACTCCCAAGTTCACCTTACTGAAGCGCTTTGGACGGCAGCGTGATGATCCATTTACCAGATATTACGGCCACTGAGCAAGACTTGAGGATGACCGTGTTGTCTGTGGTCCCAGACATGGTTGGCGACGCCGTCGACTGGACAACGATCAACGACCGACGGGTTCCTGCTACGATCGCATTCTTTGTCGAGCTCGACAGCGATCATGGTATGTACTCCGTATGTACTTCTTGTTGCGTCTCACTCAATGCCGGACGTGTAGCCCCGGACATCGCGCTCGCACCAGAACGGATGCTCGCTGAGTTGTGCCGATCCAACAGCAATGTCGACTGGGCCCTCGAGCGAGATACATTCCGCAACTCGACCATTCGGCTCGTTCGACCTGTGACGTTTGGCGACTTTTGATAACTGAAGCTCAACGAGGGGTGTAAAAACCCCGCGCAGATCAAGGTGCCCGTCGTTCTGCCCAAGGCTACGTACGTCACGTGGTTGTCGGATCGAGTCGTGCGGGAGTTGTGAGCCTGGTCAGAAGTGTCTTCCTGCGTTTTACATGTACCCTTTACACCTCGTGAGGGCACCTAGGGGCCAAGTGACTACTTTTGTTTAGCATGGGAACGATTCGGCTATGTAAGGAACCTGCCCGTACACGAATCACGATATCAAATGGAAAGAAATCCTGTCTAAAAATCATGAGATAGAAGACCCAGTAGAGGGAGGGAGTCTCACGACTAGTGCGACCCTCCGCTATGCAGCGCTCGACTCATAAGAACGAGCGGCGTGAGGCGACAGGTCTTGTAGCAAATCTTGAGTGATGGCCACTCGGAATGTGATCTCCTGCGGCACAGGCGAGCCACATCCTGAATTGCGATGCCAACCGGTTTGCACTATGATTAAGAGCGGAATCAATCCCTGCCGAGGGAGTTCGATCTCATCCATGATGCAAGAACTCATGCAAGACACAAGAGACGTACCATCACCTGAGTTATGACATTCATACTGGACATAATGGCAGGGCTACGCAATGCAATGAATCCGATCAGGATAGTATCAGCGACCGCAGATATGGCGCTCGATTCGATAATGATGTATATCGAGGAAGTGAATCGATTGGTCGATGCGGCTGTCAAAGAATCCATTTTCCGGTCCATCTGCCAGAGACGTGCCGCAATTGCCGCCGTGACAAGTACATGGAGTGTGAGACCAAATGCCCATGCTATCAAAATTAGATTGACTGTGACTGGGGTATCAAATCCCCACGTCATAGATATGGCTGCGCCTGTATAACCAGTGCCTAATAACATGTCATCGAGCATGACAAGCACAGAGAGATATTCACAGACCCATGGAACCAGTCAGTAATATGATCTGTCAGCCAATTCAGTAGATATTACAAATCGTGTGCATGGTTTGCATAATTGCTTACAGGAAGTAAGATAACTTTCCAGCGATAAGCAAAAACAACATAACAGCGCCAAATCTTGTAGAAGATCGCACAATCAGAATCCAGGTCGGTGAGTCACGGACCCTGGCGAACATACAAGGATCAGTCCTTGGCAAAGTACCTACATGGTTTCCTTCAGCATAATTTGAACATACCAGTGGTAAAAGACATCACTCACCAGAGTCGTGTATAGGTGGCCCTTTATTTTGGATGGAATTCTGGTATGGTCGAACCAATATGTCGTAGAATAGTAAGGTACATTAGTTGGAGCATACACAAATGCTTCAAGGAGTTGCTGTAACGATGCCCCAGTGTGAATCGTACAGAGAAGGAAAATTATTATGGACATGACTATAAGCACCCTACCAAGTGCACATGCTCAGCAGTGTGCTTCCATGTAGAACAACATTACACGTACCAACGCAGAGGAACGACCTTTCTATCCCAAAGGAGTGTGAACATGCATAGTCCAAAAAAACCACAGCTAGGGATCCATGAGTATGACCCTTATTGCAACCATTGGACCTACTTGACACCTGGAATGGATGCAATCAACTCGATACATTTAACGAAGAAATGTACAAGGCATACCGTACAACACGGTTTCAATCCATATCCCAATGATGGATATCTCTGCCATGGGAGGAAGTGCACCATGAGTGCTTGCCATCTTGTTGCGGTTTGGAGGTACCAACCGGGCATGCCATGAGAGGCATTTATTTAACATGCAATGCTGGTAGATGATCTAACCTCTGAGTCGAATGCTGTACCATGCCTACCTTCTTTGCTCTGGAATTATCAACAGCCTTGTATTGTTTGTGCACCGACTCGAATTATGTCAGTGAGCGTAAACAAACTTTGGCAACAACACAAGTTGCGGGCCTTACAGGTACGAGTCGGATTCAAGAAAAACATTGGAATAGCTTAGGAAATCTTGATTCAAATTTCAATTGACAAGGCCGCCTTCGAAATCCAGGCCAACTTTGCTAGTTGCAAACACTAACTCGATCGCGCACAATGAATGATCTACTTCAATTATGGAGGAAGGTTTGGTATGAAAAAGACCAGATCAGATACTTCATCTTGCCAATCGTGTCTGGGTCGTGACAGGTTGACGTACGCGGAACATGGTACGGCACATTCCCATTTTTACCACTTTCGAGCGCGTAAGTTAGGTGATGCCGCCGCCCTGCCGCGCCATCATCGAGGCTATGTCCCCGTAAGTGCTATATAATCGTTTTGCGCATGGTAGCAACGCTCATGGATCTCCTTCCCAGTCCCCCTTCACCGCTCATCGAGCAACTGAGGTCCCGAACGGAAGAGCTTCAATCGAAGATAGTCAAGGCTAACCTCGGTACTCAATTCGCTCAGGCTGCACCTCAGCTCGCCAAACTTCGTCATGCCCTGGGTGGCCTCACTGAACCCATGGACAACCATACTCTTTTCGAGGCATTTCGCACCATGGTCCAGTTCACGTCCTATGATGCATACGCACCGCTCACCGCGAGGCTTTCCGAAAGACCATGTAGGGCAAGCGCTATAACCGACTTGTTCGCTCCAGGGCTGCCCGATGTCCTTCTCGAGTCCAGCTCGACGTCCGGTAGTCTTCCAAAAGTGTTCCCTAAATATGGCTACATGTCAACAATCAAATCCTCGGACGTTGGGTCGAAGGAAATATCTGATACCTCTCGAAAACGCACTCTAGCCTATTTATACAGCCACGGATGGAGTAGTATAAGTGTCGAAGATGAAGGAAACCGTCCCGTGGCAACAATCTGCTATACCTCTGCATCAACCATCGGCGTGAGGATCGCGCTGTGTCTAGATCCCGAAAAGGACGCCGAGAGGATGGGAACATTCAGTATGGCGCTGATTTTGAAATATGTATGTTATGCTGACCCGACACGTTCATCTTGAAGTATACAACCACGCTGCCCCGTTTGCCGCAGGATTCATAAAGAAATGGCGCTCTTTCCTTCTCATACATGCCCTGTTTGCAGTCGGCAGCAGGTCCCTCGAGGAAATAAGCGTGGGGTTCATCGTTGCATTTGTAGACATGATCCGCCATATCGACATGGAGTTCGACACGGTCGTGCAGTGTATTGAAAACGGGACCATCCCAGATTTGGACGGGGTTGCAGAAGTCAGACATCACCTAGAGGTTGGTGCCAGGAACTGAAAATCACATTTGAGATCTAAATCCGAGTCATTAGGCGAATATTTCACCCGACCCCGAACGTGCGGAGGAGCTCCGTCGTCTCGGTCACCCATCTACCGTTCCTGGATGGTGTGCACGGGTTTGGCCGAACTTGCGTTCTCTGGTTTGTATTGCTAGTGGTTCATTTGCGTCGCCTGTTCCATTAGTGGGTCTACCATCTGAGTATGCTGTCAGTTTCACTTACTGTCCCTCTGTAAGGCTAAATGGTTCCTCGGACCGAATGTCGCCATAAATTCTTTAATCTACGGAAGTACGGAGGCAATGCTCGGATTGCCTTACAACCCACTCGAACCGAATCAATACAAATTAATGTTCGACTCAAACCTGATCGAATTGTTGGATATCGAAAAGGATGATTCCATCGATGCCCTTGCCCAACTCGTGCGTACTCCCCGACGCTGCGAGATCTCGCTGATCACCATTATAGTGGGAGGTCGAGAAGGGAAGACGATACGAGCCCGTGCTGACGACACCACATGGTCTGTGGCGATATCGTCTCGGGGACGTGATCGAGGTCGTCGGATTCGACCCCAAGGACGGCATTCCTGTCATCCGATTTATTGGGCGCCGGAAGTAAGCCTGCTCGTATGCGCCCACGTTCGCCTTGCTGACGCCCGGGCAGCACGATCCTCCGGTTCCCAAATTTCATGGCCACCGAACAAGACTTGAGGACGGCTGTATCGTTTGTGGTTCCGGACACGCTTGGCAGGGTCGTCGACTGGACGACAACGATCGACGACCGACAAGTTCCTGCTACGATCGCATTCTTTGTCGAGCTCGATGGTGATCACGGTGCGTACTGCGTATCCGCTCTTTGTCACATATCGCTCAACGCCAGCCATGTGCATGCAGCCTCAGACATTGCACTCGCACCGGAACGGATGCTCGTCGCGCTGTCCCAATCGAACAAGAAGATCGAGTGGGGTGTTGCGCACGATAAATTCCACAAGCCAACTGTTCGGCTCGTCCGACCTGGAACGTTTGGCGAGTTTCGACAACTGAAGCTCGACGAGGGCAGTAAAAACCTTGGGCAGGTCAAGGTGCCCGTCGTCTTACCCAAGGCCACTTACGTCACGTGGTTGTCGAATCGAGTCGTACGGGAGTTGTGAACCTGGTCAGAACTGCCTTTCTGCACTCATGTGTAGTGTCTGCCGAGCGCCATGTATGAACCAAGCGACTATGTTTTATGAGTGTAATATATTTCCGTCGCTCAAACATGTCTGCCATACTGCAAATCTTGCGGCAGTTTATCATGAACGGCGTGGAGGAGATAGTGATCTGGATGTGTGAGGAACCTCCCCACACATGGATCACGATATCTAAATCCCAACCAAAGATTATGACGGAGAAGAGCCAATAGAGGGAGAGCATATTACTACTAGTCCACACCTCTGCTGTACTATGGCCGCTTATGCAGAGCTTGACTCATGAGAGCGCGCAGCATGAAGTGGCGGGTTTTGTAGTAAATCTTGAGTGATACCCACTCGCAACACGATCTCATCCTGCAACACAGGCGGGCCACCTCCCGAAGTGCGATACCAACCGACTTGCACGATGATCAAGAACGGGGTCAATCCCTACCGAGGAAATCATTAGCTTCATCCTCGCAAGAGAACAGCGAGAGACGTAGTAACCATCACTTGCATCACGACGTTCATGCTGGACATGGTGGCAGGGCTGTGTGATGCAACGAACCCCATCAGGACAGTGTCAGCGGCCATAGATATGGCGCTCGATTCGACGATGATGTATATCGAGGATGTGAATCGATTGGTCGTCGGCACGACCGTCAAAGAGTCCATTTCCCGATCCATTCGCCAGAGACGCGCGACGATCGCTCCCGTGAGGAGTACATGGAGCGTGAGTCCGAGTGCCCAGGCTATCACAATCAAATTAATTGTGACCGAGGCATCAATCCCGTGCATCATATACATGGATGCACCCGCATAACCAGTGCCTAATAACACGTTAGCAGGCATAACAAGGACGGCAAGAGGTTCACGAACCCATACAACCAGTCAGTAGTGCAATCTATCGGCAAATTCCAGCAAGTATTCGGACGATTGGCATGATTGCTTACGGGAACTAGGACGACTTTCCACCGATGTGCAAAAACCACATAAAACCGCCAAACCTTGTAGGAAACCAGTGTGTGCACAATCAGTATTTGATTCAATATGACCATGGACCATGATGATGAACATACAAGAATCAACCCATGGGCGAGTGCCTTTATAACACCCTTGAATAAACCTGAACATACTCGTAAAAGAAGTCACCTACCATAGTCGTGTACAGCTGGGCCTGCATCATGGATGGAAGTTTGTTATAGTCGAGCCAATATATTGTGGAGTAGTAGGGTTCGTCAACTGGAGCGTAGGCAAATGCCTCCAGGAGTTGTCGTAACGACGCCCCAACATGAATCGTGCAGAGAAGGAAAATAACTGTGGACGTGACTATGAACACCCTACCAAATTCACATGCTTAGCAGCCTGCTTCCATGTAGAACATCGTTCGACGTACCAACGTCGAGAAACAACTTTCCTCTCCCGAAGAAGTGTGAGCATGCAGAGCCCGAAAAAAACACAGCTACGAATTCATGAGTACGGCTCTAGTGTCTTGTCTTAACGATTGAACCTACTTGACACCTGGGATGGAAGAAATCAACCCGAGACATTTAAAAATAAAAAAACATACAAGACAAACCGTACAACAAGGTTTCAATCCATATCCCAATGATGGATATCTCTTTCATAGAAGGAGGTGCATCGTCAGTACTTGCCATCTCGTGGCAGTCCGAAGGTTCCGACCCATTGAGGCACATCTATTTAATGTGTGGTGGTAGATGGTCTGACCCCCCGATGCTGTGCCGTACAATTTCCGTCCTTCATGGCCCAGAGGCATCGTCGACGGCCTTTGTTTGTATCCCGACTTTGATTATGCTACGTTGAGCATCAACACAACTTGCCTGAATGTGATTGGAAGCAACACACGACCTGTAGTTTCTTCGGGTTCAGTAGATAGTTATTATCCGCGAAGATCGACCAAGCACGTACACAGCAACACTAGACCCGACTGATACGCCATGCTTCCGCACGACAGGGAACCACCGTGATACGACATGTTGAATCACATTGTTTGTGAGAACACGTTCGAAATGTAGGAGGGCGGCTATGTCGTCCGAGACCCGACAACAATGAGAATTGTCTTCTGTGTCGAGCCCACTGGCGATCATAGCCCTGTGTACTGCATACTATGCGCTCCATTTCGCGTCCGATGGATCAATGTTCCCTCCGACATTGTGCTCGCACTGGAACACATGCTCACTAAGCTGTCGCTGTCCATGAACAACATCGACTCGGCCATCGACTTCGTAAGCCGACCGGTTCTCGGACCGAGTTGTGTAGGAGGTGAACGGCTTACATACCCGGTGTTCTTGTATTCTCGGATTCGCAGCTCCTTGGTTGACGTTCGACGTAGACAGTGGGCGCTCAATATCTGACTACCAAATTTGGCCCTCTGGGCCTTAGGGATTAACATGGAAAGCTCGCAGGAGCTGATGTCAACTACTGCCTATCATGAGACATTCATGTACTCAAGATTGGCATTGAAACATATAGATACATAAGTGTTCCGAGTCATCATCGGCTAATCATGCACTCTGCTCACGTGTCGCTAGCCAGTACCCAGGTTGCTATGCCTCTCCATGAGCCAGTGGTGTAGACGACGTGTGTACTGCCCTCAAGACGGCACGCCGGGATGGGGATGGCTGCCTGGCCGCTTGTCGTACAGCCGATGCCTTGCGTTCCCAGTGCACTTTGGAGGGGACTGTGTGTTTGAACTTGTGGGAAGGGGTTGGGGGCACGAAGCCGCTGGCATGCTTGACGCTCCCGTCCAATTCGCGCACCTCAAAGGGTACCTTGTGCAACGAGGGAAGCGTCTTGGCATCGACGTGTTCCAAGTCGTACTCGCGAACGCGACGCGCAATGGAGGCGGTTTGCGCCAACAAATCTCTCTTCTCGTCGCGTTCACTCTCCTTGGCGCGAGCGACGTCAGAGGTGCTGAAGTGCCCTGGGCCGGGTACAATATAGCCAGATGAATGAACGGTGCGACCGTCGGTGGTCTGATGTTCGACGGGGATTTTTTCCCCGAGACGCCGTGTCGTGGCGACGACATCGCCCGACAGGATGGAACCCGTGAGAGAGAGCATTAATCCCGATCCCTCACGTGGGCGCCCGTGCATGTCCTGTAGAAAATATTGTTTGTGAGCGACCTCAAATGTAAAGGAAATAGGAGTGGTTGGCTGACTGAATCTGCAGGGCAAGTGGCACGCTCTTGCTTGTACTTGACGAAAAAGTCGGGCACGTCGGTCACGTTGTAAGACGTAGAGTCGTATGAGACACGGGGAGATGTGTGAAAGCTGCGCCTTCGGTGAGACGTCGAGGATGGCGGGCGAGAGGCGCTCGCTGCATCGACACGAAGGGAGTTCCTGTGGTAATTTCTCAACGTCAAGGACTGGAAAGCACACACGACAACGGTTGCCTACACATTCAATGAGTGTTCGGCTCTGAAGGATTCCAATTGGCCATTAGAGAAGGCTCTGGGGCGGACGGCACCACCGATACACCTCGTAGAAGAGAACATTGTTAGGTGAAAAGATAAGCGGCAAGAAAACAAACGGTGGCCTCAATTTAAACGGTGCGTGACACCGAAAACATCATGACATCAGCTAGTCTAATAATATATATTCAGGGATGTGACGACAAGATACAGGACCCACCGGCCACAGGTTCGCCCGGGAGGGTACTTGATACGTACATCTGAATTCTGCCGTTGGAGCTACGGCGCCTTGTTTCGTTAGAATTAGGGTGTAATTGGCCTTACAGCGCGAACAAGAACCAAGAGGATATGAACAAGTTCAGCCAGACGAGGTTGAACCCCAATTCCCACTCCACTCCTCTGATTGCATCGCCAAGGAGCGACACGGTCCACTCGCCGAAAAGCCGCACTAGCCGAACAGCGTCAGTTGAGAGTGAAGCTTCACCTTCCCATCTTGGAAATCATACTGGGTATCGAGGCTCCGTGTTCGATCCAGGAAAGTGGACCGGGTATCATCCCATCGCACTCCTAACGACATCAGCAGTCTGTCAAAAAAATGAATCGTTTGTCGTCCACAGAAATGAATGTCATCTATACTGTATTCTAAACACCTACGAACTTCGACGAGAAAAATCGAGCCTGAAATGAGCAAGATAGCAAATTGCTGATCATCTGCCGAACGATGCCGTGGCGGAGTTTGATTATGCTAGCTCAGAATTAGGACTGAGTTCCAAGTTCACCGAGCTGAGTTTAATCTTGGCACACGTGACTTTGTAGACGGGACAATAGATCTGATTCACTTCACTCACTTGTCTTCTGACCACGATGTCATCCATGTCCCCATCTCGCTCTCAAAGTATCGTAGAATGGCCTCTGGAACATTTCCCAAATCCCCCACCGGATGGTTATTGGATCCCGAAATTCGTTCCCCCGCCCCCTTCAAAGTTTCCCCCTCCCCTTCCGAGCGTGCCGTCGAAGTTGACTCTGGACCCTCCAGTCATGGTATTTTCATACCCACCACCACACCCTCTCACCCTGCAAGATCCTACTTGGCTCAACCAAATGTTGGCCGATGCGATGCGTCAACGCTCCCATCTCGAATCATGCCTCTCAGAAGCCCAAGCGGACGTGGCAAACGCATACGCAGAAGCAGGACTCGCAGACGCAGAGCTAGAGGAGGAGAGGTCCAGGATGCAAGCCTTTCTCAACATGGTAGCGAAAGTCGCCGGAGCCGGGTTTGTTCGAAGAATGCTGGAGGATATAGAGCTCACCGTCGAGGCAATGTCCAAGCCCCATCCACACGCGAGCGACGACGACGGCTCCACTTCTTCATCCTCGTCTCAGCCCGACAACAGCGTCCCTAACCCCACAATATAACGTCACGAAGCAGACCCCTTCGAGACAGGCATTTATAACGATCTTTAATATGTGTCACTGTTGATACCCTATTAAGGGTATCAATACTCTACGCGACGTATAGACCATTGAAAGACACGGTTTCCTCACCTGTCACAGTATATCATTTTAATTGATTTGGAAAGCTCACGCACGAGCATCGGTTCCAAATGAGCAGTGTCTATTTCCAGTCAACCAAGCGCAATAGACCGAGCAACAAGACACAAGAATCCTTGATGGACGGATTTCTACACAACATGAGCAAGTAGTATACGGCCCACGAGATTTCGATGACCAGCTTGAGGTAGAAAAACGCCCCTGACAGCATGATGCAGGCCGTGAGTCGCACCGGCCCGCTAAATGGCTTGAGAGACCGAGCGATCTTGACAAGCTTGACCTGGATTGAAAGCAGCTTGACGACGACGATCGTGAAAATGAGGAACGACACGACAGATCGCTTCAGCATATGTTTGCCGACTCGGAGCGTGATGATCGCGAGTGTGAGTTGTTTCAGCACACGGTTCTAGCGGTCCATGTTAGCTCGCATCGAAAAAAAACGCTGTCGCTCGCTCGACCGACCCTGTGCGTCTGTATGTATTCTTGACTGTTTCTCCAGGCCTGAAACTCGAAATCGCCCGCAGAGACCATGTAGACGAGAACGACGGCTTTCGAGAGGAGCATGATGGCAAACAAGATAGCGTCGATCGGTCGAAGAGGCTTCATCTTGCGGGACAACCGACCGTGCAAGTTGTTTTCTTTCAGAATGTATCCGCACGGTGCGAGCACAGCGTATGGGAGAGCGTGATTCACGAGGTATTTCATCGTAAATGGGCTGACCGAAGGCGATGATCAGCCCGAGACAGAATAACACTGACCTCGTGAAGCAAGTCGGAATTGGAACCCGTCGACAACAAGACAGCAGGTCGGCACACCGAGTCGGTCCAAGGTACTGTACCCATATTCTGGTCGAATCATCAAGCGTGTCTCTGGCAGTCCAAAGAAATCCTGAATGTTGAAAGGGCCCGTTGGTGCCGGAATGAGGTAAAGGTCTGTAATTTCACTGCTTTGGTATCTGTCGCTTGACATTGCCGGGCTTGCAAAGTGTTGGCCAAGGAGCAGTATCTCGTTCGACAGAGTTGCTGACTCGCTGAACACCAGCGCCAGTACGACCCGGCTGATAGGTGTATGAGAAAGTATGATCTAGTATCATGTCGCAGTCGAGCTATGAACCTAGCTTTGAATGCATACTCGTTCGCTGTCCCTGCTGGATGTGCGGAGGAGGTGTGGGCTTTTTTCAGTGCCACCAGCAATGACCCTGAGGCCAGAGGCACACAAAAAGCTGGACCTGGGCTGCAAACAACCCTCTGCCATGAAATGCAACCAAGCTCGACCAAATCTGCAACACCCCTGCCAGATGAAATCGTGTTTTACATCCTACACTTTTTGAACACTCGCGAGGTTATCCGACTGCGTCTGGTGCGCCCAGCTACTTCCCAGAACACTGCGACGTGGTTGTTCATCCTGACTGCCTCTGTCAGGTCTCGAGGCAGTTCTACGGCGTCACTTGCGACGTCCGACTATGGAGGGCTTTGTACATCAGTTCTGGCTTGCCTCGTCCGCCTGGTCCATTCCTATGGCAATCCGCGCAGTTTCTCGAGCACGTATTGTCCCACTCGGCGCGCGTTTCCCAGACATGGACCTCGCAGCCCATCAGCGTCATCTCTCGTGTACGAGGCCCACGAATACCCACGAAACCTTCTCCAGTTTCGACCCCATCTGACTTTCTCTTCGGAAGATTGTTCATTTGGTGCGAAGGAGAACAACTTCTCGCCCAGGATCTTGAAACTGGCGCTGGTCGGCTCTTATGGCACGGCACACAGCCGATATCGTCCCTCAAGGCCTGTTCACTCACGCTCCCTGATTCCCAACGCGTTTTCATTGCTCTACGTCATGTAGACGAACCTGTCTCCCGACGGACACCAATGCACGTTCGTTTCTTGCTAGCCTCGTTCTTCCGGCCTAATGATACACTTCCCTAGTAAGCTCCTGGAATTCCCACTCCAAGATGACATTCGCATAACACTGGGCCCTGTGACTTTCGAGATAGACTTGCCAGACTATGCAAACTTTCCCCTGTCTGCGAGCACACACTTTCTGTACTTTGACGGTGGCATAGAGCGCCTATTTGGGCATATCTACGAACCAGTTGTGATGGACATGCGGACTCGGTCCATATTCAAGTTCCCGATGTTTAATTCTGGTCTCGTGAGTAGTCCCATCATTCGTCAGTCGTTCTGTGGTGCATGCTCATCGCCTTTGTCGGTGTCATAGCAGACCGTTATCCGCAGGGATTTCAGTCCATGGTCCCCCGACTTTACCTTCCTCTCAGGCGGATATGTTTTCGTCTTTCGTCCGTGGTGGCATAGGAGCCCTCCAATGACTCTCATCCAAGCATTCGCCTCCCCAGATCCACTGACACACGTGTCTGGTTCTGACGTGGGCCAACTTCGTCTCACGCACGAGGTCCTGGCGGAGCATTGCTATGCGCCTACTCATCACCTCCGCGGCGCTGTTGTCGACCTAGCAACTGGAGGGACCAATATACGACTTCTGAGTGCCGACATCCTCCACGGCAAGACCCGTTATGTCTGTGTTGACATCACAATGCCACCCATGAGCTTAGACCCAGAGTCCACGCAGGTGCTTCCTATGTTCGTCTGCTCACAAGAGCTTCTCGTCCTTTCTGGTCAGAAACACGCCGTCTTTTTGGACACTTCCAACGATGGACATGGAAGAGGAATCGTTACTCACTCCATGTTGGAACCGGAGGACCTGGAGTCCCACCACAACCCTCTCGTCCTGTATAAAATCTCGATCGACGCCAGCGGAGAGCACTGCACGGCCGTGGTCAGCGAACCTAGCAAGCTGAACTCGCAAGACGTCTTCCAATACGCACACAGTTGTGTGTTCGATGGCGTCAGAGGCAGGCTTTGTCACGATCGGGAAGCACGCTCCAACTTTTTTGAGTTGGTTGTACTCGGTCTCAATTAACGTGTCCCCCTGGAACTATGGTTTGCAAGGACTGTATGTGTATTTTACTGCTGTCATCATATCGACGGATTCCATCACTGTCATACTTTCGGTCGCGCTGCCGCTGTTTTGCATATCCTCTTTTTTTGGCTGTTGATATAGATGTCCGCATACTATTCCCGCTAGAGGTGTTCGGTAGCATCTTGGCAATATTTAGGAAACATACCCTTCTCTCTGTTAGGGGTTGACCCCTTCTTTGAGCGTGTCAATGAGTCACATTTGTCGTACATCAACATCAACGACATGCCGGGGAAAGTCGTACTCGTACATATCACGTAATACATAGCACGCATCACCCTGGCAGCTTATGCCCTTTCTGTCAGCGAAAGCTGTACTATAGGAGACCCGTCTCATCAGAAATCGGTGCGCAGCAGCCTCTACAGGCCACCAAACCCGGGAAATGACTAAATCCATCAGGTTCATTGTGCCCATTGCGGTAAACGAACGCATGGTAGTCCAGACGGGCTCGACATATAAGGTCGTGCAGTGGTCTCAATCCCTTCTGTCATGGCCCCTGTTAGCAACAAGCGCATCGTCTTCAAGGCGTTCGTCAAAGGCAAGCTTGTACAACCTTCCCGTTAGAGAAAAGGCTCATAGTGATCGTGTTGAACGCTAGGGAACTTCGTTCCCGGCCAGACGACCGCATTCGATGACAGCCAGACGATCGACGTGGACAACGTCCCCTTGAACGGCGGCGTGCTGCTCAAGACCCTCGTGCTCTCTTTGGAGCCGTATCTTCTCGGCAAGATGACGGCAGGGGATCTTCCCGTGAGCGTTTTCGAACATACTCTCAGCGTCGAGCCGTTCTTGATGACGACGATCACGAAATGGTTCAGGGTGGCTACAAGATCGGAGAAACGTAAGCGCGTGCGATCCTATGTCGTTTCGACTCTGACGAGTCCTAGGACGCATGCGTATGGTATCGGCGTCGTCGTGCGTTCCGAGAACTCGGCTTTCCAGATCGGAGACCACTTGCATGGGTTCTGCCGTGAGTGTATAGATCCCGATCCCAACGCTCGCGCCAACCTTGAGGCCAATGTAGGATTCGAGGAATACTCGGTGCACCATGACATGGGCAGCTTCAACAAGGTGCACAACGACTACAACCTCCCTTGGAGCGTCTTTGTGGGTGCAGCCGGGATGCCTGGTAAGCCATTCCGCACCGCTCGCCATCGCGGACGACGCGCGGAACTCACGTCTGACCAGGCCAGACCGCATACTTTGGCTGGAAAGAACATTCTCATGCAAAGAAAGTACGCCGGTTCTGTTTGCCCCTCTCTTCGGCAAAGCTCATGGCGTGTCGCACAGGGAGAAGTAGTGTTTGTGACCAGTGGAGCAGGCGCCGTGGGATCGTATGCATCATTCCACGCCGCGTCTGGGTGGGATGCATCGTTGATACGCTTTTCTTTCTAGCCTCGTCATTCAGCTCGCCAAGAGGGACGGCCTGAAAGTCATCGCATCCGCTGGTTCGGACGACAAAGTTCAGTTCTTGAAAGAACTTGGTGCCGACGTGGCTTTCAACTACAAGAAGACGCGCACGCAGGAGGTATTGGCAAAGGAGGGTCCAATCGATGTGTGCGTCGTATTGTCATGAAAACGCGACAAGACGTGCTTAAACGTCTGCTTTTTGTAGCTACTGGGATAACGTCGGTGGCGAGTCCCTAGAAGCAGCGCTGAATACAGCGGCGAAGCATGCCCGATTCATCGTATGTAGTGTCACCCAACGAGCTCGCGCGACATGTCCTCATGGTGTCGGCAGGAGTGCGGTATGATTTCTGGATATTCTGGCGACTTCTACCCAGTCCGGGTTCGTTCTTTCGTTCACGCTCGCGGTTGACACCATGACTCGACGAAACCCCTTTCATCCGACAGAACTTGATGAATATCATCATAAAGGAAATCTCGATAAACGGATTTGTGATCATAACCCTGAAATCGAAGTACTTGAAAGCTTTCGAGGAAGAAGTGCCTGCTCTGCTCGCATCGAAAGAGTTGATTTACAGGGAAGACGTGACCAGGGGGTTGGAGAACGCCGAGGCGGCATTTGATAGTTTCCTTAAAGGCGCGTTTATTGGAAAGAGCGTTGTGGTCGTGGCAGACGAGTAGATTTTTTGTACAACTCCAACGACATCTTGGCAATGCTTCTGTACACGAGTCATGAAGGATGGAATCGTCAACATTATGCTATACACGTGGAGGGGCTTCTTGACGCGAATAATAAGTGTATGGGCCGGGTCACCCGTAGTCACTGAGTACACGCGTCGTAGATGTCTTCGGGAATGGTGCCATCGAGTAAGTCGATAAATTCCTCCAATGGGGCCCACCTAAGGCTCGGCACGGGCGTACCCTCATGTAAAACGCGAACAAAGCGTCCTCCGCTGGTGTCCCGCCAGACCTTGCAGACAGGTCACGCAGCATCATTATCAATGCGACAATGACTCACCTCCATGACGATCTCGCTACCCATGGCAGGCCATCTCAACGCGCCTCCGTTTGATGCCTGTCCGAGTCCCAGACCAGCCGCGAGTCGAATCATGGACCCGTCATGTCCAACATAAAACTTGAGTTTGTGAGTCTCGTTTCCCGATTGAAACTGCTCGAAATTATGCGAGAGCTCATCGAAGAACACGCCTTGAAATACGCAAAGGACTAAGCATGCATGTAAAAGAACCGGTCGTGCGGATGGGACCCACCGAATGTGAGTGACGTATACGCAGAAGCGTTCTGCGCTGAATTCCATATGTAGCTTCACGCACGCGTCAGAGTCGAGACGACAACATGCCATGCGACACCCACTTATACTCCCAGTCTCCGAGAGCAAAGACGGTGTTGGCATCCTCCTGGGAAACGCACGTACCAGAAGGATTGCACGGAAGCGGATGGCCATGGCAAGTACGTGAACTGAACGTATCGAAGAAATGATCATCTGAACGATGCCTTTCTTGTTAGCCTCGAATTACGGTGATCAACACAAACACGCACACCACGAGTTCCAAGCGCTCAGACCTGTTGTCCCGAGTGTTTCATCCAGCCTTTGTTGAAGATCTTGATATTGAACAAGATGATCCGTCCATGCTGGCACAGACTGGTATGCTGCACGGATAGCGCCTGCATTCGGACAGGCGTAATTTGGAACAATTGAATCAATCTATTTATGTTTCAAAAGGGAGTGAACACAGAAAGGAGATCAAGAAAAGAGAACAAACGTTTTGAGGCTGAGTGTATACCGGCCATCGTCGCCCAATCGTACTCGGGTCCATACCGTACAATATTGCCCCAGCGACCTGGTGCGTACGGACTTCAGTGGACGTTCGCACGTAGATTTCCCGCGGGTCCACCGTATTCAGGAACCCAAGTCTGTTGTGATAGACGGACCAAAAATCCTGTAGGATCCAGATTAGGTGCCGATAACGAGTTGGAAAAATCGGCGTAGTACCTGCCCGTGCTTGACGGCATCTTCTAAGCCCTCCAGCGTGAGCTGCCCAGCATCACACGTACCCGACCAGATTTGCGAGGCAAAAGGATGCTGTTCGGATATGATGGTTTCGTGATACACGGGCGTGGTCCCAGCTGCGTAGTCCTGTTGGATAAAGTCTTCACAGTCCCATCCGGAAACAGGGTTGAGCGCTCGTTCATTGGGGTATAGATTATCCGGGGTCCGCTAAGCAGACGAGTCAGCGACGAGTGACGACTGAAGATTGTGAATCATATAATCGTACTTTGTGGTGACGAATGACGACGTTCAGGTATTCCAACGTGGCCGCAGGATCTTCAGGCTCTGGATAGTGTTGGGGGTTGACGTGGGGAGCATTACAGTAATTGTACGTGTTCCATGGTTGGTCACTCGGGGTGATCGAGGAGTTGTAAATGCCTGTGTAGTTCAAGGAGAGCTGCTGCTATCAGGATGGGAACGTGAAGAGAGTCAGTTACTACCGCCCTACGAAGACCTCCAAATAAGACTACCATCATGGTGAACTGCGTAAACGAGTCGGCAAACAAATGCAAGAGCGTCGGGACAAGGCTGATGGCATCAAGGTGGTACATATACTACTACCACTAGCATAAAACAGTACCGCAAACTTGAAGCTCCCACCGTAATAATACCGAAGTCGAACCACGTTATCTACTTTAGGAATTCTGACGGAAATCGGCCTTTTGAACATATTGTCAGACCAAATCATTTTGGATTCATCCGGGTCTTCCTACCCAATCCCGCCTTAGATGAAGAAATTTTGTCCATTCGAAGGGGTATTATACGGTCTAAAGGAGAGTAAAAAAACACCGGTCCACAACACAATCCTCACAATACGAAAGCCACCTCTTGCTTATATGTATTAGCACATTTCGCAGACCATCTGTGTCAGGCGGGCCCGAACTGAAGAAAGCGGGGTAGTCAACGAGCAGACACAGTGCACTCGCGCAGTCCCTTGTCAAGGGTGGGTCAACGAGTTTGTCAGTCATCAAGGAACCACCATTCGCCATATAGCACGCCCTCTGCTTCTGGCGCGAAGATATCAAATAAGCCACGGGAGAAATCGAGGCCACCCCAGGGGCAACCCATGCACTATACCAAAGAGCATGAGATAGACCGTCAACGCAAGAACGGACCAAACCTTGTCAGTGATGGTTGCCTGGATAGCTATCCCGTTGTACAAGATAGCAATCTGCTTGTTGCAATATTGACCAGGAAATCCTGGTCCGAATTGTTCGACATTCAAGGCAACGATCTGCAGTTTATTGTGAATAAATAGGGCCGGTGGTCAACGATGTCGCGCACCCTGTCACTCGGTTTATTCCAGAAACCACAGGCGCCCCTGGTAGTACAAAGTGAGAGCCTGAATACAACTTCGAGCATGTTCGATACTCACAGACCAACATCGTAAAAAGTGAACCGCGAATTGGTGAAGGAACGCTTGTGGACGTCGACGTCCGCACGCGCGCGGCGAGCTACTTCGTTGTGATGCTTGTTATGCAATGGCGTTGCGCTTGCGAAGGGCAGCGAAAGGGCAAGAAAACTCAGGATGGTAGAGGGCTTCATCGCACAAGAAGTAGAGAAAATGAAAGATTGTGAAAGACCTGAGTTTTGAACAAACGAGTGACTGGCCAGAAGAACAGGCTTCTACGGAGGTACGACCGTTGAGGGAGACGGAAAGTTCAACGAACTTTCTCACTTGGTTTACCATGCTTTTTGTCAGAATCGGCTAGCGTGACGGGAACAGCATGATGAGTTAAAGTAGCGAATTTTTTTGCATCTTGGCGAGTGGCGCGTGAGCTAAGGGCCCCACGGCCATCTGAAATCACGATTCCCTTCGTTGAGGGCAAAAAAGATTCAAGGACTCGATAAGCTAGGACGAGCAAATCAAACAAGGACGAGATAACATTTACCACAGTACTAGTACTACACTGCGACTGAGTGATTTTCCAACACACAGAGACAGACCACCACTCACTGCTTTCTTGCTTACGTACAATACTCGAAGACGGTGTTTCACAAAAATTTTCCAAGAAAAGGTGTAGCAACATCAGTTCGTCCCCTTGTCCGTTGCTTTTTTGACAGAGAGTTGAAGAATACATCCTTTAGAAGCCATACCCAGAAGCAGGTTTTTAAGACTGTTGATTCAACCTATGGGACGATGCCAGTGCAGACATCTAGACTGGCAACTGTCAAGTCCTGTCACGCCTAGTCGCGCTTGCTGCGTTCTGCCCTTGGTTCCAAAAAAACTTTATGTAAGTAAGCAGACCTCCCTGCTTGGAAAATGAGTATATATCCATCCTGCTGCTAGTGCACGAGAGTTGCTGTTGTTCAGTCCGAATGAGATTTTGGTATCTTCTGGCGTCCAATAATTCGACGAATTCTGAAATGCTACGAACAGAATACATAACTGAAAAGCACACGAAACAGAGTGGATAGTGTCACGGATAGTGTAATCAAAAACAAGACTAGAGCTGTGAGACGAAGGTAACTGGTGAACTGACTCTGGTTGCGAAGAAACGGATATACATGGCCGTAGTACACCGCATCACATAAATGGTTACAACTAATACCCTCCCTGAGAACTAGGGACAGCTTGTTGATGTTGTAGTGACGGTGAAGCCATCTTCATTGTTGGCGTGAGCGACTGACGCGGTGGGGACTGATGTGATGGGAGAGATGTCGGGTTTGGAAGGGGTGGCGATGAGGCGTTCTGCAGACAGGGGGAGAGTGTGTGAGTGGCATACTGCCCACCTGGCATCATGTGGCCAACAGACAGCCCCATTCCCCCTGGTCGACTAACACTCCGTGTACCATTAGCTGATGGTGTGCGAACTGGTAACACGCCTGCAGCTGCATGACTGAGATTGGGACTGCCTACGACCGGTACAGTATTTGCATCTTGTTGACCGGTCAGTGACGGTGTCTGTTGTAATGGTGGTGCAACTCCATTCCATTGTCGCCCGGACGCGAGCTTGAGGTTCAGATTGGCACCTGCAGCCACTGACATGTTGTAATGAGTGCCGTTCGGCACTAGATGTCCAATGTATGGTGATTGAAGAGGGCGACCTTGCGCGCCATGGATCGCTGCGTTGACATCCTGACCTTGGGCAAGTGCTAGCTTCAGGTTCTGCATCTGCTGTGCGGTCCACCCATTCGGTGGACGGGAATGCATGTAAGCGGCATTAGGAATGGGGATATGGTATCCGTTGAGAGGAATTGAAACAGGCTGTTGCACGTCCGCTTTCTGACGCGCTGGGGAGGCAGTTGGCAGCGCAGCTTGTTGGGGCTCGATGGCGGGTGAGAGATTTGGGTCGGGTACGTGTTGGTGGGTTCCGTTGACTGTGACTTTGGTAACACTCCCATTTGGCGCGGACGAAAGTTTCACCGAATCTGCATCAGAAGGAGGTGGTGCAGGGGATGGAGAGCCGCCGACGGCACCATTCGCTGGTACAGAAGGAGTAGCGTGTGGTGGGGGGGTCTGGGAAAGTGGAATCGCCGGCATCATGTTCATTATTTGAGGGGGTCCCGGAGGGCGCAAGGCTGCAACGTGGGAAATACGGGGAGTGACGGACTGAGGTTGCAGGGCCTTCATGTGGGTTTGCATCGCGATAGGGACACCATTGGGGACTGCAGAGAGTGGTACGGAGGTCATCTGTCGTGACGCGGCAAGCTGCGATATACCATTCGCGAACGCACGTGGGGTCTGTGCATCTCTGCGGATAAATGGCTGTTGTGCACCAGTCCTAAAGGGAACGACTGATTGCTGACGACCTTCTGCTGAAACGAGCAACAGTGTTGCATCGTTGTTGATATGCTGTTGGTCTGCCTCTGAAAGCAGTGTCATCATATGCCGAAGGTATTTGGGGGAAAAGTCATCGATGAGCACGCGATCCTGTTCATCAACGCCTTCCGGTGCCACCATGGGTTCATCGTCTTCATCAAATCGCCACCGTTCTCGCAGCCTCCGAATGTCTTCGTCATTCTCGTCGAAGCCATCTTTCAAGGACCGACCAAAGCTGCGATGTGGACGATGTGATGTTGGAGAGAAGCCATGCCTACGGCAGAATGCATCACGTCGATCAACCACTGTGTTGCCAGACCGTGTTATACGACGACGAAGATAGCGGAGGTGTTCGAATCCCTGCTCTTCCGCTTCGTTGTCCACCGATGATATTGATGGTCGTGCCGAAAGGTGGACGGGTTTCCAATAACGACGGGTGTAAGGGAGCGAGGGGCGTTGGTACGAGTTCTGGAGATACCTTGCGTTAGAATGTCTGCGGAAGGGAAGTCGATAAAATTCACCTCGAGAATATCTTCGTAGCCATGATCTCTTTCTTTGCGTTGCGTAAGATCGCGCTCGATCGCGGCGTTGATGAGACTGAGGCGCTCTCTTGGGCGGATCGCAGCCTCGGCTTGCAGAGGTGTACCAGGGTCGCCGCTCTCTCTGGTACGAATCTTCAAGCCAGTGATACGACTATCGCAAGGGGGAGGCAAATTAGTATGGAGAGGGCATCAAGTACACTGCCATACTTGGCTGACTCCACTCGGGGTTTCTTGACGACACGCTCTTTCTCGTGCAATAGTTCCTCGTCTTCTTTGGTTCCCAAGGCAGGGAACTTGCGTTTTAGCTCTGCAAATTCGAGCCTTTTCTCCCAGACTTGTACGACTTGTTGCACATTTTCCTTCTTCAAATTTTCGCGTGCCACGAGCGTCTTGGCAAGTTCCAACGACTGTGCCAGCTCGGATTGTAGGCGTAAAAGCTTATCGGAGGACGTAGCCTGCGATGCTCGCGTCTTTCTTACAGACTTGATTTCACGGCGGCGGAAACATATGTAGGACTCATTGGTAACATCCGTCTCGTCAAACTGAATATAAGTCGGACAGATAATACAAGATAAAAGCGGACACCCACATTCAGAGTTGGAATTATCCGATGACCACCCCTCTCAATCCGACGTTCTCTCCAATATGGATAGATCGTCTTCGCCAAGCGTAGCAATTGCGCTGGTGGAGGTATCCAGGTTGGTGCAACAAAGCTGGCGAACACGGAAGGAGGCAGCGGGGACGAGAAAACATCTTGATAATCCGAGAAGGGTGGGAAGGTCATTCCGGACTCCAATCCCTGAAGTCAGAGTGTCAGTCAGTATGAGAGCCATCCGCGTGAGACAGTATGACGTACGTGATGTAGAAACTCAGTCTTGTCATGGGTAACCTTCTCGAATATACCCATCACAAGCTCGAATTCGTCTTCCGTGATTGCGACAACTTGGACAGCCTCCGGCTCCTTGCCTTTTGCTTTCGCGCTTCGTTGAGGGCAAGAACGCGTGGTAGCACCCGATATGGAGATGGCGCCTTGCGCGCTGGTTCCCTCCCCCCGGGCTTCCTCGTTGTTGCGGTCGAGCCATTCCTTGTCACGCTCATCGATATAATACGTGAACGAGTCGATGAGACCACTAGCGGTAGACTCCTCAACCGTTTCGGAGGAGCGCACATATGCATCCGGTTGCGTCCATCGATTAGAGGGATAAAGCTCGGCATAATTGTCAACCAGACCCGTTGAGTCTGGCGTGGGGATATATGCAGCGGGAAGCGGCGCAGGTTTGTCGGTCGCTCCCCGGGTGGAACGTCCCACGGACTGGTGGCGCTGCGATGCCGCGGACAGCACTGCCTGCAAGTGATGCTCCTGTGTGATTAGTCAGCCATCGATAATCGATTTCCCACGGTAACAACCAATCAGAAAGCGACACGTCGGCGTTTTCAACAAGGGCCACACCACCCTCGACGAGCAGAAAGGAGACTCACGTTGGCGTCCTCAGCGTCCACGCCAGCCGTACTGACGATTCTGGCCTTTTCCTCGTCCTCATCGAACGACAAGGCATCCGCATCGATGTTACCGTGGACGACCTTGAGACGAGTCTTGTTTGTGACTCGGTTGCGGTTTCGCAGGGCGGAAGTACCCAGATTATGGTTGCGGGGCATATCATGGAGAGCGGGCAGAGAAAAAGAAGTGTTTACGGATAACAAAAAACAGTAGGGGAGGGTGGTCGTTGTCGGTGGCAGCGGCGGCGCTGGGGTCGGAAAATTGGCCGAAAACCCACTTTCGGGCCGAGACAATAAAGTGTGACCTGACAAATACTTAGCAGGCCGCCGTATGCCGGTGTTTGGCCCAAACACGCCTTCCCCGCCCTGATTACTTACCTCGGGCGTGCTGACCGACGGAGAAATACGAGCAAAATCTACACGAAAATATGGCTACGAAACGACTAAGATGTGACTTGCGGTCCTTGGTGTGACTCTCGGCGCGACGGAGCGACCCACTGGGCATGGGTCGGTACTCATCGTGGATTGATGCAGCAGATTTCATGCAATATGAAACCAAATGAATCGCCAACGACGAAAAGAAGCACGAGTCATCTGCACCGTAAAATCCTCCTCTAATGAGCGAGGGAATGACTCCAATGAAGGATGGGGCCTCACCACTTCAACGCAGTTCCTCAAAGCTCGGGAAAGTTCAGCAAAAGTATCACTCGGCGTTCAAGTCGTAGTGCCGCGAGAGGCTGAAGAAACCCGGAACTATGGACTGGATGATGGTGTGAGGATTCAAGTGTCCACGCAGTAGACGTCGTCATCACAAGGCTGTGCAGTGTCGTGGACCGTTGGATTCGAAACCCACTCGATGGATGCAAGACCTGCCACCGTCGAGGGCGCCATGTCAACTCGATACTAGATTCTACATATTAGCTGCATATATGCCACGATTGGGTGGTTTTTGCCTACGCTCGGGTTTCTTGGGATTGATTGCCCATCACCAGTCATCGGGGAGTAGCGCATAACCGGACGACGAGGGTGAATCGGTGAAGAAAGCGTTTTTTTTCTGTGGGCAGACAAACTGTCAGTGTTAGAATCCCTGGAGTGCAGTGCGAATGGTTACCCTGGCCAGATTCTTGTCTTCCTATGCGCTTTCTTTAACATGTTCAACTGCAAAAGCCCCTCATGACCTAGCTGTTATGCAACAGCGTTGCAAGAGGTGTTTTTTGAAGCAGGATCAAGTGAGACATGTTGAGCGATGAGAAAGGGCGGAGGGAAACGGTGGATGTGCTGAACAAGAGTGTTACGCCTCCTGCTCCATACTCGGCGCGTGGCTTCTGCCACGTGAGAGCTACGAATAGCTTTGATTCAGATCAGCCACATCGACTCAACACACTCTGAGAGGCACTACCCGCTCACAGCGCGTCTTCAGGTAGGTCTCAATGCTTCAAGGACAGCTCAAGGGTCCTCAGACACTGGAGGTTATAAGGCCTCAAGCATCAAATGTCACCCCTGTGAGCTTCGTCGGCCAGCTACAGCCACTCACAGTGCCGACTCAGTCGCTAGAAGGTATGCACGTCTTTGGCTCATGGTCCCACCGCAGGAGCTTACAGGGGTGATGGGGATTCTCCACTCTTCCTTTGCAGCAGTGCAGGAAGACTAGAGAATCTCATTCTACACGTGTTTCCGTTCCATCCTTGTGCAGCAATGCACAGAGATAAGCCAACGTGTCTCTGTATCAGCAAGAGAAATTGTGTGGCAGTGGGCCCAGTAGAATCTGTGCGTTGAGTGTGTGTTCACTTTGTGCAAGCATCTGGACCCCGCTAACCCTGAGCGTAGAATGTAATGCACGTCCCTTTAGTCGATGATACATAGCTGATTGTCTACCAGTTTCTGATTCGTCGAGTCTTATTCCCAAACCCTTTCCACGTATGGGACTCCCTTTTTATATCGCTTCCTTGGGAACCCTGAAGCTGTCCCCGATAGTGCTTTCCCCTTCTAGAGCTGCTGTGTATCGCATATCGCAAGCAAACTCCCGTCAGACCGTAGATTCTACGCATCGAATCCGCGGTTAATGAGTCGGCATTACTGCGGGCTTTCCTTCGGCAGAGTGCACTATGAAGTAAGTGTTTATATCCACTGTAGCAACCGTAACGTCAAGTTGCATGTCAGTGTTGTCAGAACCTAAGAGCAACGAACAAATCCGCCGAAGATTGACACACTGTAACAAGTCTTATCAATCAACCTGACAGAGGTGAGACAAGCGAGCTGATACCGTTGCAACCACCACCCCGAATTATCATGGCATAGTACGCCTGGCTGTTTCGGGGAAAGTCCTAGCTTGGATGAGATCCCGTCCCGCAATCCTGCGTTGGGGATACAGTATGATTTCAACTATATGGTTGCAATCGTTCAACTTGCCTAGAATGGTCAGCTTTCAGGGCCCCAACGGGTATAGCCCAGATGAATTGATGCGCCGTAAGTTGACCCCTTCTAATGTCGCCAACTTGATAATATTTTTGCTCAATGTGCCTGCTTTGTACAAGGCTGCGGGCTCTTTGCGTTCTATTTGCTGGCAAGCAATGCCCGAGAAACAATAGTAGGGTTATCGATATGAACGCGGGAGTTGTAGATGGTTCACGAAAAGTATAGATTGAATCGTGGATGCCCATTTACTGAATCCTTTCGGGATTCGTCGGCGATTGGTAGGCAAAGCTTCGTCGGTTTCACGCCTCCTTATCTACATAGCCGACAGATCAAAAGGAAAGTTGCCTTGAACATATTGTAACGTTAGCTCCGTGTCGCATTCAGTTACGATTCTGCAGAGACGACAGCGCCGCAATGCCCTGGGGTGCATCGCAACAAACCAAAAATTAACGTGATGTGACGTGTCACACGAGAGATAATATTATTATTAATTACTCGATCAAACACGAGGCAGTCCAAGTTGAATTAAATCAACGGCACGCGCCTTTGTCAACCCGATTAGGCGGGCCGCTGGGAATTCGAACTTCGGTTTGCGCTTGAGTTGGCTCATCGAAGTGGCGGAGGTTTTTCATTATTTTTTTTTATATTCGTCGGAGTTGGCCTCCACAGCATGATTCACTGTACTCGACGATGCAGAACAGCTCGAGTCTGGTGCATTACGAGCAGGTAAAATCGACGCCGTTCATCGCATCGCTGCTCTCAAGTCTCCATTTTGAACACTGTCGAAACTGTGGTAGACACAGTGAAAGCGCTGGGTGTCCTTTAGTCGGAGATGTAAATTTAAGTTTCGTGGGAATGACGGCCGCCGCCCAGTTTGCCATATGTGGTGGCGAGCCGTCGTGGTTGTGTAGCCAGTCGCTGACTCGTGGACTCCCTTGTCTTGCACGGATACTCTGACAAGTTCTGTGTGGTGTGTAGCTGGCGCAAGGAACAGCGCGGAGGGAATAAGGGTCTGTGCCGCGAAAAGCTTTAACACTCGACTATTCCGTGGAAACAGGCGGTTTATCGCCCAGGAGACACCATGTGATCGAGTCTCACAGGGATCTCAGATTGATGACGCGAATACTGGATCCATCGCCGCCAACATAGACACTACATAATATCCCCGGTTTCCGTCTTTCCGGTCGTCTCTCGCCTTCGAGGTCCTGCGCGTCTTCCTCTCACAGGGATCGACGCCGTAACATTCTTTTTTTTTATATACGCTCCCCCACTTCACGTTCTTTTTCCTCGCCCACCATGACTCTCACCTTTGCGGACAGACTCAACGCCCAGGTATATTATCTTTGGTATTCTCAAGCGTGTCTCATCATCTGCCAGGTCGCCGATTCTGTGGTCGGGCGATGGTTCCGCCTTGAGGGCTCTGGCCATCCTCGTGAACGAGAGGGCTCGCGATTTATGGTGTGTACCCTCGTGCCGTGTGGATGTGCTTGGACTGACAATGCCCCGTAGACGGATGTCCGTGCTGGTCTAACAACATGGGTGCGCACACTTACGCTTTACCGCACCATGTATTGACGGTTTACCTTCAATCCAATGTAGGCCGCTATGGCGTACATCGTGGGTATTCGTCCCTTTCCAAAGCAAGGGTCTCACTGAATCACCCCACAGATATCCGTCAATGCCTCTATCGTATCCGACTCGGGCGGAACCTGTGTCTGCAACAATAACCAATGTGCAACAGATCAAACATATCTATCGTGTATCCAGGAGGTCAAGCAGGACCTCATCACGAGCACTGCTGCCATTTCTGCTCTTGCCTCGTTCCTCATGGGTGCACTGGCCAACCTCCCTGTTGGCATGGCCCCGGGCATGGGATTGAATGCCTATGTATGTGGTCTCTTCCATCGTTGGTCACGCTGCGTTCTGATTGGTTGTACCGTATAGTTCACGTATTCTGTGGTCGGCTACCATGGAAGTGGGTTTATAACCTATCGAGAAGCCCTTGCTGCCGTCTTTCTGGAGGGGTGCGACTCTGCCTTTGAGTCATTATCAGATCATTGACGACCGACCATTTTTACGCAGTTGGGTCTTTTTTGTCTTGTCGCTACTCGGCTTGCGTCAGTGGCTGGCGCGGATCATGCCGCAATCGCTCGTGCTTGCTGTTGGCGCTGGAATTGGCATTTACATTGCGTGCGTGCCACCGAAAATCGAATTGCATGGAAACTGACCCGCGTCAATTCCTTTATTTAGATTCATTGGCCTAAGTACAACCTTTCTGTTCCCACATCATCACAAGTGTTCTGAAGTTTGTTTTTCGCGCAGCGTCCGGTGGCCTGAATGTCATTGGAGGGAATGTGAATAACTTAGTGAGTTTGGGGGGATGTAACGAAAGTGGTACGTCATCTGTCAGTACACTTTTGCCGTTTAGTCTCACACTTGATCCCACGAATTCAGATTGGGTCAGCCCAGACCTTGCGAATTTTTGCGGGACGGGAGTGCTGCAAAACCCCACCGTATGGCTGGGCATCTTTACTGGCGGGTACGCGGCTTCTTCGTCAGGATAGTTACTCTCGGTGCTTATTCGTGATTGTCTGGTAGCATTTTGACCGTGCTGTTGATGATGTTCCGTATCAAGGGTTCGATTCTCATAGGCATATTCGTTACATCCATCATTTCGTGGCCGCGATCCACTGCCGTGACATACTTCCCCAACGACCCTACTGGCGACCAGCTTTTCGATTTCTTCAAGAAGGTGGTCACCTGGCATCCGCTCAAGCATATTGGTAACGCTCTTGACGTAAGCATGCTTCCATTTCTACATGGAGTCATCATTGATAAAGAAATTAGTACAACTACGGAAAAGGAAAGGTCTGGTATGCTCTTATCACCTTCCTATATGTCGACATTTTGGGTGAGATCTTTGTGATAAATTTACCTCCACCCTAACCCATAAAACTTTGTAGATACCACTGGTACCTTGTATGCGATGGCTAAGTTCGCTGGACTCCGAGACCCGGTTACCCTGGACTTTGAGAATTCCACTGTCGCCTATTGTGTCGATGCATTCTCAATCTCTATGGGAGCGCTTGTGGGCACTAGCCCTGTTACGGCTTTCATCGAATCTGCGACAGGAATTGCAGGTACATACAACTTTCACTTTGTGGTTTTTGACGTAGCTCAAACACACTGGCAGAGGGAGGCAAGACCGGCATCACTGCAGTGGTTATTGGTTTCCTGTTCTTTGTGTCGGTCTTCTTCGCTCCAATATTCGCCTCCATCCCTCCTTGGGCTACCGGCGGCGCTCTCGTCATTGTTGGTTCCCTCATGATCCGCAATGTTCGGGACATCAACTGGGATTACATCGGGGATGCCCTTCCAGCCTTCTTGACAATCCTTATAATCCCACTATCATTCAAGTAAGTTGTCGCTGAGAATTAAGATGTATGACTAAAGCTTCGCAGTATTGCCTATGGTGTCATCACGGGCATTGTGACTTACATCATCCTCAATGGCTTCGTCTGGATCTTGCGCAAAGTGACGGATGGTCGTATTTCACCTCCCAATTACGATTCATCGGAGCCATGGACCATCCCTCCTGGTGGTATTATTCCTCCATGGGTGTAAGTTCATAATGTGCTTGCATTTTTCATGCGCTCACCTATTATCGTAGTAAATATCTTCAGAACCTCAGAAGCGGTAATGCGACGGATGCTCCTTCAGAATATCGCTTTCAAGTCCGACAGAGACACTCGGAAATCTCGATAGACTCCCAAGACCAACCCATTTATACGCCGAAAAATTCGAGCTTCGCTAACTCTGAAAAGTGAATACTCCCTACATTCCTTTGTGTGTTGAGTTATTGTTATGGGCTTCACTTGCGACCACGAATGTGGGACCTGTCTTTTATCTGCCTACTTTCTTTATTGTGTATTTTGTGTTTACTGTTATTTTGTTGTCTTCACCCTAGTTGTTTGTTTTTGCGGAACGGTTTGCTGGTCTCCGACTCTAGAGTTCTAATGGACGGCTACCTTGTTGTGCGCTTGCGTTTACCTTTGTACTTCAGCCAGGGATTTCCTGTGGCCAATATAATCGCTGTGGATAGAACTTCAGTCGGGGAGGACTTGTTGCTCTGTCTGCGAAATGGCCATCTCCACGCTTTGGAGCTGATGGTTTCGGTCCGGGCGACCCGACATATGGATGAAAGCTTCAGACGTACTCGCGTGCCGCAAGAGTCAGCTGTCCACAACGTCGAGCGATGATAATAGACAGCTGCATAAAATGACCGGAATCACCCCAACGAGAGTACATAGTACGTGACAGGGGCTGGCTAGGAACGGGGGTACGAGGTAACGAGTTGAGATCTCACTACCAAGAGCGACGGCGGAAAGCCGAGGATATGGGCACGCCGGTGGGAAACGGCGGTTGTTTCAGTGGGACGTCCGAGGTTTCCTGGTTGGTGCCTGACGGTACTCCTGGTAGCAAGGGGGTAACGGTTATTGAGTGCTAGCCACGCCAGGAACGTTAACAGTACCGACACCTCCATTTACTGCGTTGCCTGATCGTGTGCTCTAATATCAACGGTACGCCAGAACTAAAAAGGTTCACCCTTGATGTTGTAACCCCGTATCTCGCATCCCGTCGTTAGGTCACATCAGACGCAGACGAGAAAGAAAACTGACCAGCAGGTACGAGTATCAATTAAGCTCTAGGGACAGGGGTACGGTACGGCATACGAAGGTGTAACGCAAGGTGGCTAGGTTGCCCGCTGGCGATCTCTTTCGCGACTTGTCTTCGTGTCCACCCTCACGTATTCGCTCTCATCCGGCGGACTGTTCTCCGGGTCTTTCTTCACTGCAACATATGCCTCACCCAGAATCTGCATCGCAACGGCACGAAGGTTAGCTTTGCTGCGGGGAATGGTCGCGTCTTCTAGCACGCGATCGCATGTCTCACGCAATACAGACTCGACTTCGAGTTTCGTTCCCTGTATGGGTTTGTTGAATAATGTGCAGTAGTTGTCAGGTGGGGTGATCAACAAACCTTGAAGAGGGCTTGTAGACCCTTCTCAGCAGCTTGTTCTTCCAAACGCTTCTTTTCCTCGGGCGTCAAATTTCCTGCCTTCTCGGCGGCTTGAATTTGATCGAAAACGGCTTTCAGTTCAATAGCAGCACGGAGCGTTGACACCCTGTTCACGATGAACACCTTTACAAAGAGATCCGCAAGAATACTTACGTCTCACTAAACACGTGGTACTTTCCTTGTACATTGTGGAACCAACCACCAACTCCGAATAGCGTCTGGCTGGTAGCTAGGAAGTGCTTCGCCTTGGACGCGTATACAAACCCGATAGCGTGTAATAGTTCGACACCATACGACTCCTTCCTAAGCTCCCTGAGGCAAGGATTCGTCGTGTTGGAAATATTGAAAAATCAGAGAACACACTCTGCTTCAATCTGACAGATCGTGCGCCAGCTGTTGGACACCTCTGCATCCTCGGGGCCTGTCGCGGACTCCGTAAAGATGCTAAGTTTACGCTCCAAGTTCTCGACGCTATCGAAAATTAGAGTAAGATGAGGTACGAGCCTAGGATAATACTGACAGTTTTCGTATCCGCTCTGCACGAGCTTCGGCTTTCTGACAAAGTTATTGGGAGTAGCGAAAAACATCAGAAAAGATCGGTTTACCTCAGCCGCAGCTTTCCTTTCCTTCTCTTCCTTCCGTGTTCTTTCTTCCTCGGAGAGAATCTCTTTGCCCTTGGCATCGCGTTTCACTTCTTTACCATCCTCTCCTTCCGTTTCATCGGCTTCTTGAAGAGCTGTCTTCATATCTCTGGCCAGGCTAATCTGCCCGATGATCGGCATGAAACGTTCGCCACCGAATATCGCGCCAAAGACTTCTTCAGGATCAACAAATCCTCCCTCGGGGGCGCTCTCCTTGGGCCCGAACTCGTTGTACTTCTTGCGGAGAGATGGATCCGAAAGCGTTTGGTAAGCAATTGCAATCTCCTTGAAACGCTCCTCCGCGTGGGGATCGTCTGGATTCTTGTCGGGGTGGTGCTTGATAGCCAGCCGTCCTGGGGGTCAGCATTGCATGAAGATCATGTGGGTAGCGCGGGAATGAGCGAATGATACTTGCGATATGCTTTCTTGACGTCCTCTGTGGTCGCGTCTATTGGGACGCCGAGGAGATCGTAGTACCCAGTCTCCAAGGGTTTCTCTTGTGTACCAATCTTACGACCTTTCCGTGAAGCAGCAGCGGTGGAATGTGAGCCGTTGGGTGTTGATGACGCGGGAGAAACAGATACACCGGCTGGGAGTTGTCCTGGGTAGAATCCATGTTGGTACACGGCTTGGCACTGAACACACCGAACGCGCAATAGGGTTCCAGGAGGAGGTGCCGGTGATGGTACGGGAAACTCCAATGAGGCGCTACATGTGCCACATTGTGAACGTATGTGGGGGCTCCATAGTCGCGAAGAAAATATGGGATATGCAGACATCGTCGTTCACGGACAAGTCGCTTGCCTGGTCGCAGTTCGGTTGGGCCCAAAGGGAGTAGTTGGTCACGTGGGCGTAGCCCTCCCTATATACTGGAGTAGTACAGCTTTCTTCCAACCTACAACGAGTAGAATTCTGCGAGCATCTACGCCTAATAAGACGATGTGAATCACAATAATATACAGCGAGTACGGAAAAGGTGTCACGAAGCGAAACAACTGACAGTCACTCGACCCACATCAGGGACTCAGTAGCACCACACTCGTAGGTGAACGTATTGGAACCCTCACAACAGGACTCACAACTCCCGCACGACTTGATCCAAAAACCAGGTCACGTATGCAGCCTTGGGAAGGAGAGTGGGTATCTTAATTTGTCCGAGATTGTTACTGCCCTCATCCAGTTTCAGCTGCAGGAAGTCACTAAATGTCCCTGGTCGGACTAGCCGCATGGTGGGTCTGCATAATCTACCGTGTGTGGCGGCCCAATCAATGTTGTCGTTGGATCGACGCAGCTCTGCGAACAGGCGTTCTGGTGCAAGTGCTAGATCGGAGACTGCAAGGTCAATATTCAGTGAAAACATGTTTAACGAAAGAGAGAACAGATAGATACCTTGTTCGCTAGCGAGCTCAACAAAAATTCCAATGGTGGCAGGAATGTGTCGACCATCGATGGTTGCGGTCCAGTCAACGATGCTATCCAATACATCCGCACACACGGTCGACATGGCTGTCCTCAACTCTTTTTCCGTGATCATAAAATTTGGGAATCGAATGGTTGCACTGTTGACAAGTTAGTCAGAAAGTAAGTGTATGGACGTGAGGATACTTGCCTGCGACGCTCTACAAATTGGAGGATGGGCACGCCATCAATGGGGTCAAACCCGGAGATCTCAACTACGTCTCCGAGACGATAGCGCCATAGGCCGTGACGAGTAGTTACAACTGGTTCGTATCGTCTTCTTGCCTTGACTTCCCACTATGCAACTGGTCAAAAAGATGCTTGATCTCATGAGGAATACATACTGGTTGTGCAAGAGCATCGATTGATTCATCCTTGTCAATATCCAGAAATTCAATGACATCGCTGATGGTTAACTTGAACTGGTTCAATTCGAGTGGGTTGTAAGGCAGCCCGATGATGGCCTCTGAGGCAAAATAGCCAAAAGCACGTAGAGAGGCATTGGGACCAAGGAACCATTGGGCCTATGCAGTGGGAGTAAGCGTGGAAGAGAGTGCAATCACAGGCTGAGCATACCAAAGGAACAGACGATGCAAAGGAACCGCTCGCAATGCAGGTGACTGAACGCAAGTTTGGCCAAACGTGACCACACCACCCTGCGAGAGTGGAGGGACGACCAACACGACGTAGCTCGGCCGCTCGTCCGGGGTCGGGAGTAATGTTTACCTAGTCAATATTTAAATGAATCCAATACATACCTCACTGCTCCAATACCCACCTCTAAGTATTCTCGAACTTTCGCTACCCCCTCTAAGTCGGGGATAGTACCGTTTGCAATGCAATCCACCACTGTGTCGAACTCCGTGTCGATATAACGGATCATGTCCACAAACGTACTGACAAACCCCGTGTCCATGGTCTCGATAGTCCTGCTGCCAAGTGTAAAAAGGGCATGTATAAGAAGAAAGGAGCGCCATTTCTTTATAAATCCGACAGCAAACGGTGCAGCGTGATCAAGCACTGATAGGACGAGTCAGCATGATGTGGAAATTATGGCATTTGTACCACTGCACCAAATGTCGCCATTCTGTCACTATCCTTATTGGGATCTAAGCAAAGCTTCTTCCTCTGGCCGTTGGCAGATCCAGAGCTCAAGTAGATTTTTGCAACGGGATGGTTGCTTTCATCCTCGATAGTTACTTGCTCGAAATCGAGGTGCCATATGTTCGCCTTTGTGCGTCTCCGAGAAGGATTGGAGACTACCTTCAGTCCGGTGTCCGAAGATATAACCCCCAATTCGTTGTACCTAGGGAATGTTTTCGAAAGACCACCAGAGGTTGAGCTGGATTCGAGAAGTATATCGGGCAATCCAGGGGCAAGTAGGTCAGTGACAGCGCTTGCCTTGCATGGCTTCTCGAAAAACCTTGCAACGTATGGTGCATATGAATCATAGGACGTGAACAGAACCTTCTTGTGAAATGACTCGAAAAGCATGTCGGCATCCATGCGATCGATAAGGTTGATTGTCGCATGACGAAATTCGGCGAGCTGGTATGCGGCACGAGCGAACTGGGTGTTGTAGTTGGCCTTCACTATTCTGAACCGAAGCTCGATGATTCGTGATTTCAATTGTTCAGAAAGCGCTGGGGGGATGTTGGGAAGGAGGTCCATGAGAGCTGGTATCCAAAAGATTGTCCCGGACAGAGAGACGATTAAGTACACACGGACAACATAGCCCGCGGCGACGGCCACTTAAGTGCTAGCGGGTATCAATACATTACTCGGCGTCTAAATTTAAGATTAACGGTCATTGGCCGGTGATCTTGCCTATTGACCTTCAACGTGGAGCCACTATACCCGAGGGGTTCACGCCAAATGATCATCATCTGGTGTATGACTATCCGGGCGGGTCATCGAATGCAGAACTGCTAGCTTTGCTCCTCCTGTACAAATTCATAAACTCGTCTGTCAGGTAGGATTTATAATTGAGCTACTACATTACTAACTGCTCAACTCACGAGATGATGAGATATTATAGCTGCTTTTACTCCGCCCTTGCTCAATCCAGGCCTGTTGATTGACGCCATCATGAGTTGAGATCCCAAACTTGACTATAATGAATCTTTCTGCCGAGATAGGCGAGGCAAAGGTCTGACAAGCTCGTGCTGGTAGGTCCGTGAGGGACAGACATTGTAGGACACAGTGATGACAACGTGAATTTGAGAACAGGAGTTGCAGTGGAAGAGAGAGGCCGATTCAAGGGGAATACTAACAATGTAGTCAAGACACATTACAATGTCGGACACTGTTGTGATAGGTCCGCAAGTGATAGTAACAGCGGCTTTCAAGATGCGACAGGAAAATCTATGACAGAAAATTGAACTGGCATTTGTTATTGGGCGGGTTAAACGAAACGCATAAGTTGCGCTCTTGGCAGTGCCAAGGGCCTTTTCATGAATTTTCTGCATCCTGTCATCATCTTCGCAGCTTCTTTGATGGCGTCAAAAGCGGAACAGAGACGGGATCCGCCGTTGAAGTGGGAATAGAAACAAGAAAAAGCGAGACAACCCCAGTCCGGTGACCAATCCACTATGAGGTGGTAGATGGTGGATTCCCACGTACACGTGATCCAAAGCCAATGAAAAAATGGGGTGTTATCACAGGCAAAAAATAATTTGCGAACAATCGCGTCCACCCAACGTGACCTGATGCTCCTTGCAACCTCCAATCTTGTGACTCCATAGATGTCTATCCCTACGCATTGATCGTGACATGTAAACTACCTCTTCCGAAAGGCGTCCTCAAATACGAAACCTTAGATGAACTATAGCAACACGCACACCAAGAGATCGGTGGTCGACCCCCTAATGATATGATTACATCGCAACACCCTCAAAAACAACACTCTTTGAGAATGGATCGGTAATAAGACGAGAGAAGCGCCAGGAGAAAGTTTCGAGTCACTGGATGCCACCAGTCCACCATCTACACTCTCTGCAGGTCCAGGTCGTTGTCTTCCCTTGCGATCCAGAGGTACAGGCGTCAAAGGGTTTTGAATCGGGGGCTTGGCATCCTTTGATGAGTCTAAGTCCACTCACGATACCGAGTCTGTGGTCGGTTGCGATGACTCATCTCCCGCAACGTGGCTCCCAGCAGCATGATCTGACCCAGATGGCAGTAAGGGATGGCGGAGGGGGGTATGGCCCACCAAAATATGGATGTGGGTATGGGAGAAGAAACAAAGTGGGCCACAAGCTAGACGAGTAAATGGAACTTGTGCTAGTGACACGGCGAGGATAGGGGGAGTAATGGGACGACGCAAGTTGCGGTACCTGATCCGCACATTCATTTCTCACTTACAAGTCATGGCGCCGACGGATTGCCCCGCTCGGCAGCCTCGTAGTGATCTGGTCGCCAGACTAAGGCAATCCGCGGACATTGGTCGCAACCGCCTGCAATCAGACACTACGACATCATTCCTATTCAAACTCGACAAGTATTCCCACAGAATCACCTACCTCTGCTGTGAGGTGCCATTCTCAGATGGATGCCTTTGTGTGTTGCAACAAAATTCGATGCGACTGGCAGGAATTAGTATCCTGATAGCTCTTGTATACACTCTACTTGAATTAGGCTGCTGCCACTGAAAGTTTGGTTGTCGGAGGCGGCCTAGTCGGTGACAACTTGAAGTTCTGGCACTGATCATATAATTTGCGGCACTATCCTCACTGCGGACAGTAGAAGGCTGGTCGGTAAATGTACCAGTGGGACTGACGATGAAAAGGGATCACCAGTGGCCACACAAGCGACCGGACATAAACATGATCACACCACCCTGTATGGTAGAGCAAGATGGACGACCACGTTCAGGATCAGGAAATGTGTTCCCCTTATCAGGATTCAGACGGCAAGATTAAAAGCCATCCACGTCTTCTAAAGTACTCGCCTCCAGGTATTTTCACGCTTCCGCTACCCCGGCGTCCAGGGCTGGAACAGTACCACTCACGATACAGTCCACCACTATCTCGATATGATATCCACAAACTGCCAAATACAAACAGAACATGTATAAGAAGCGCCATTTCAGCCAGGACAGGCGGATGTCATTGGTCTACGAAAAGTCGACAAAATAACTAGGTCTACATATCAGACATCACGAAGGACATGCATAGTACCCACTCGATGTGGCTTAGAATTCTTGCACAACCTGAGCCGAAAACCAGGTCACGTACACAGTCTTGGGGAGGATGGTAGGTATTTTGACTTGTCCGAGATTATTACTGCCCTCATCCAGTTTCAACTGTAGGAAGTCACTAAATGTCCCTGGTCGGACTAGCCGCATGGTGGGTCTGCATAATCTACCGTGTGTGGCGGCCCAATCAATGTTGTCGTTGGATCGACGCAGCTCTGCGAACAGGCGTTCTGGTGCAAGTGCTAGATCGGAGACTGCAAGGTCAATATTCAGTGAAAACATGTTTAACGAAAGAGAGAACAGATAGATACCTTGTTCGCTAGCGAGCTCAACAAAAATTCCAATGGTGGCAGGAATGTGTCGACCATCGATGGTTGCGGTCCAGTCAACGATGCTATCCAATACATCCGCACACACGGTCGACATGGCTGTCCTCAACTCTTTTTCCGTGATCATAAAATTTGGGAATCGAATGGTTGCACTGTTGACAAGTTAGTCAGAAAGTAAGTGTATAGACGTGAGGATACTTGCCTGCGACGCTCTACAAATTGGAGGATGGGCACGCCATCAATGGGGTCAAACCCGGAGATCTCAACTACGTCTCCGAGACGATAGCGCCATAGGCCGTGGTGAGTAGTTACAACTGGTTCGTATCGTCTTCCTGCCTCGACTTCCCACTACACAACTGGTCAAAAAGGTGCTTGATCTCATGAGGAATACATACTGGTTGTGCAAGAGCATCGATTGATTCATCCTTGTTAATATCCAGAAATTCAATGACATCGCTGATGTTTAACTTGAACTGGTTCAATTCGAGTGGGTTGTAAGGCAACCCGATGATGGCCTCTGAGGTTAGGTAGCCAAGGGTACGTAGAGAGGCATTGGGACCAAGGAACCATTGGGCCTATGCAGTGGGAGTAAGCGTGGAATAGAGTGCAATGCCTCATTGAGCATACCAAAGGAACAGACGATGCAAAGGAACCACTAGCGATGCAGAAGACCGAACGCAAGTTTGGCCAAACGTGGCCACACCACCCTGGTAGGGTAGATGGTCGACCGAGACGGCGCAGCTCTGCAGCACGCTCGGGGTCCGGAGATATGTTCACCTAGTCGGCATTCAGATGAGTCAATAACCACTTACGCATTCTGGTACCCACCTCCAGATATTCTCGCACTCCCGCTACCCCCTCCAAGTTGGGGATGGTACCGTTTGCAATGCAATCCACCACTGTGTCGAACTCTGTGTCGATATGACGGATCATGTCCACAAACGTATTGACAAACGCCATGTTCATGGTCTCAATGGCCCTGCTACCAAGTGCAAACAGAGCATGTATGAGAAGGAAGGAGTGCCATTTCTTTATAAATCCGACAGCAAACGGTGCAGCGTGGTCGAGTACTAGTAGGACGAGTCAGCATAACGTGGAAATTTCGCTGTTTGTACCACACCGAATGTTGCCATTCTGTCGCTATCCTTATCGGGATCCAAGTGAAACCTCTTCCTTTGGTTACTGGCAGATCCAGATGTCAGATAGATTTTTGCAACGGGATGGTCACTTTCATCCTCGATAATTATTTCTTCGAAATCGAGGTGCCATATATTCGCCTTCGTGCGTCTCCGAGAGGGATCAGAGATTACCTTCGGTCCGGTGTCCGAAGATCTAGCTTCCGACAATTCGTTGTACTTGGGAAAGGTCTTCGTACGACCACCAGAGGTTGAGCTGGACTCGAAAAGTGCGTCGGGCATTCCAGGGGCAAGTAGGTCGGCAACAACGCTTGCCTTGCCTGGCTTCTCAAAAAACCGTGCAATATATGGTGCATACGAATCATAGGACGTGAACTGGACCGTCCTGCGAAATGAATCGAAAAGCATGTCAGCACTCATGCCATCGATAAGGCCGATCGTTGCATGACGAAATTCAGCAAGCTGGGATGCGGTACGGGCGAATTGGGTATTGTAGTTGGCATTCAGTATCTTGGACTGAAGCTCGGTAACTCGTGTTTTCAATTGTTCAGAGAACACTGGAGGGATGTTGGGAAGGAGATCCATGAGAACCGATGTCCAAGGAACTGTCCCGGACAGAATTGAACAGACAACATAGCCTCACGGCAGGGGCCGGCCTCTTAAGTTCCAGCGGTTGTCAATAAGCTACTCGGCATCTAAATCTGGGACCCCAGTAGGCGGTTAGGAGCTATAAAACCGGTGGAAGGGAATGTATATGGCAGGACGTACGCACCTTGATAGCCTTAACAAAGAATCCAATAGTGATAGGGATCTGTCGACCCTCGATGGTGATAGTACTGATGCGGAGGATTGGACCGTTGCTACTTTTGCCATATCTGTACCGTGCGGTTGCACGAAGTCACTCCAATGTTATCACATTTCACACATTAACATTCTCAAGATCTTTCAGTCATCAGAACTCCAGATTTGGTGGTTCAACCAGGACAAACGAGCTGCTTCCAAACTTGTCTCAAAGTGTCAAGGTGTCATATTGGCCTACGAAAAAGTTGACAAAATAGCTAGGTCTACATATTAGATATCATGAAGGACATGCACGGTATCCACTCACATAGGGCTTATAATTCTTGCACGACCTGAGCCGAAAACCAGGTTACGTACGCAGTCTTGGGGAGGACGGCAGGTATTTTGACTTGTCCAAGATTATTACTGCCCTCATCCAGTTTCAACTGTAGGAAGTCACTAAATGTCCCTGGTCGGACTAGCCGCAAGGTGGGTTTGCGAAATCTATCGTGTGTGGCGGCCCAATCGATGTTGTCGTTGGATCGACGCAGCTCTGCGAACAGGCGTTCTGGTGCAAGTACTAGATCGGAGACTGCGATGCCGGTATTCAACGGAATGCGTGCTTTATAAGAGGGAAATAAAAATAGGATACCTTGTGCACTGGCGAGCTCGACAAAGAATCCAATGGTGGCGGGAATCTGCCGATCATCGATGGTCGTGGTCCATTCGACAATACTATTCAATATGTTCGGGCCCATGGATGACACAGCCGCCCTCAAATCCTCTTCTGTGACCATGAAATTTGGGAATCGAATGATTGTGCTGTTGAGGAGCCAGTCAAAAAGTGAATGTAGGAACGTGAGAACACTTTCTTCCGACGCTCTATAAACTGGAGGATGGGAATACCATCAACTGGGTCAAATCCGGAGACCTCGACCACATCTCCAAGACGATATCGCCATAGGCCATTATGAGTAGTTACGACAGGCTCATATCGTCTTCCTGTCTCAACCTCCCACTGCGTAGCTAGTCAGCAAGGTGCCTGACCTCGGAAGGAGTACCCACGGATTGTACAACGGCCCCAATTGAATCTACCTCATTAATATCCAAAAATTCGACGATATCGTTGAGGATCAACTTGGATAGGTTGAACTCAAGTGGGTTGTAAGTCAACCCGATCAGACTCTCTGAGGCTCCATAGAGAAAAGAATGTATGGCGGCATTGGAGCCAAGGAACCATTGAGCCTACTCGGGAACAGTCTGAGAAGCGGTCAGGGTAATCAGTCGGTGGGCGTACCAATGGAACAGAAGATGCAAAGGAACCACTGGCAATACAAGTGACCGAACGGAGGTTTGGCCAAACATGTCCACACCACCCTGGTAGGGTAGATGGTCGACCGAGACGGCGCAGCTCTGCAGCACGCTCGGGGTCCGGAGATATGTTCACCTAGTCGGCATTCAGATGAGTCAATAACCATTTACGTGCTCTGGTACCCACCTCCAGATATTCTCGCACTCCCGCTACCCCCTCCAAGCCAGGGATGGTACCGTTTGCAATGCAATCCACCACTGTGTCGAACTCCGTGTCGAGATGACGAATCATGTCCACAAACGTACTGATAAATGCCATATTCATGGTCTTAACAGCTCTGCTGCAAAGTGCGAATAGGGCATGTACAAGAAGGAAGGAACGCCATTTGTGTATAAATCCAGTAGCGAATGGCGCTGTATGATCAAGTACTGGAAGTGCAATAGGTCAGCGTAGCACACAGATTGTGGGATCCGTGAATACCGAACGTTCCCATCCTTTCTCCATCCTTTTCAGGATCCAAATGCAAATCGACCCTCTGGCCGAGGGCACTTCCAGTGGTCTTGTAAATTTTCTTAACAAGAGTACCATGTTCGTCTTCAACAACTATTTCATCGAAATCGAGGTACCACACATTCACACTCGTACGTCTCTGAGAGGGATCGGAGACCGCCTTCACGCCATCATCAGAGGATTTGGCTTCCAACAAGCAGTTGTACTTGGAGAAAGTTTTTGAAAGGCCACCGGATGTCGAGCTGGACGTGATCAGTGCGTCGGGCAGTCCAGGAGCGAACAAGTCGGTGACAGCGCCCGCCTTACAAGGCTGTTCATTAAACCTAGAGACGAACGGTGCGTATGTATCATAGGAGGTGAACTGGACCGTCTTGCGGAATGTTCCGGAAAGGATATTAGTATCCATGTGGTCGATAAGGCCAGCCGTGGCACGACGAAATTCAGCAAGCTGGAACGCGGTCTGTGCAAACTGAGTGTTGTAATTGGCCCTGACTATCCTGGATTGAAGCTCGTCGATTTGTGACTTCAACTGCTCAGAGAGTGTAGGAGGGATACGGGGAAGGAGGTCCATGGTGCCAGAATACAAACTGCCGCTACGACTCGGAACAACAAGGTGATTAAGTACTTACGGGCGATGTAACGCCACGGCAGGATACGGCTACCGAACAACCCTTCTTGGTTTGGCAATGATGATGTACTCCTGAGGTGAACTTCTGGCCCTGAATGTCCCTGAACGTCATCGTTAGGTACCTGGACTAGATGCTGGCAAACCTGCCAGTAGTGCTGAGTTTCTGCGATAGCATTAGCGTTCAAGCCTCACAATCGCCCCCCGAGCGGCGAGTGAGCATCTCATGACACCACGTAAGAAGATGCTGGTGGGTAAGCTTCTCAACATAATTTTTGCGAACTGTAAGCTCATTAATTCGCGACTCTTCTGTTCAGAGGGCGCGGCAGGGATCCTGGGAAGGTTCAAGGGGGAGCATTGGTACTGAAGTCCAAACTGCCATCCTGGATGACGAGTACATACTTTCCAAGCAGGACAGAGTAGCCTGTAGAAGGGTCTGATGGGCGTGTGAGGCTTGGGAAGCTCATGCGAGATGATGTGATCATTATCTGAAACCCGTGGACTTGTCGCCCGAAACTTCGTTGATCACGGTGTAGGAATGAACCCGATTATGGAAGAGGCCCCGGAAAATTCCGCCTTGACATTCCAACCCTTCCAAGCATGTAGTAGTGCTGAACGTTGAGGGCTGAATTCTGTTCATCCTGTGGGCTCAAATTGCGTTGATTCAATTCCTCGTACTCATATTGTCTATTGTGAAGTTTGTCAGTCAGATTAGAAGGGGAATGGGATGTTGATGGGCCAACTTCTGGATAATAACTTGGTTACTTCGACAGAAACCTGCCAGTGCTGTCTAGCTCTTACTTCGTACATGCTGCTTTCGCTTTTCCAGTGTCTGAAGTGTCGAGCGCTTCGTTCTGAATCGTCCACGTCCATTGCGAAGTGATATATCTCCCACTTTCCTCGATTCCCTTTATGCATGTGGACAACTACTTTTCAAACGATACTGACATGAGACAACCAAGGTGCGATCCATTCGCTTCAATAGAGATGTTTTTATTAGTTGAATGGAAAGGAAATTGTCCATCTAGGATTTGTGAACAAATACCTGGCCCACCAGAACTAGGCTCATCAAGGGCCACTGGAAACCCAATGTCCACACTGCCATTCGGTATATAGGAGGCTTATGCTAACGTACACCGCCAGACACAGTAGAGGCCAAGGTCTGGCCCTCGGGGGAAATCTGGCTGATGTTTCAAATTCATTATTAGCTTCAACACAGCGAGTCCAAGAGGATTGATTTTCTTGACGTATTCAGCTATCATATGGCCTGCCATATCACGATGATGAGGATCCTCTCGTGGATGAAGACCCTGCTAATTGATTGATAAGTGTTGGGACGTTCTCTAAATGTCGGGACGATCCGTAATCGTCCGTGTGTGAGAACGAAGTGAGGTGCGATGTAGATGATGAGATGGCGAGTCGGGCAGAGATCAGACGAGAAGGATGGGGAGACGATAGCAGCCTCTGGGCCTGTGGCGCTCGTTATTGTCCCCCTGTAGTACATCCCTACTTATATACTATGCTACTGAATGCCATCTCCTAATCTTTAGGGTTTCGACGAGGATTGAATTGGATGACTCGGTCGAGTGGGGCTTGCACGTCGCGCAGTGTTCCGCACGGCGCGTCACATTCAATGATAAGCTTGAACTTGGGGTGAGTGTCGCGCTTGCATGCCGCCGCACCCTATTCTGTGGTTTTGGGGTGGTTATTGCCCTAGGCTGCCCATTCATAGCCTCCCTATCAAGAAGAGGCCATTTGTGATGCTGTCCAAAACATTATGGCAATGTGGACCTGAGCAGGATCACACATTATCCGACAAACAGCGAGAATAAATACGACTTCCCTACTGTCTGACATTCCGGCTGGACAAACTTAGCTGTCTCACCACAGCACAAATACTCTCAAATTGGTGAGTTCAGTTTGGTTCCCTGACTATGAAAGTTTCACTTTTGTTTCAAGGGTTTGAGGAGTCAGACGACTAGGCCCTAACATCTAGGGTGGAGGTTGCCTGATCCCTTGGCGTGTTGTCCGAATCATCGCCTTGGTCAACACACCCCACTCCTGAGTTCAATTGAGTCGGTTCTAGACGCTAATTGACGACTCGCCGAGGCCCCATCCAGCCTGAAGTTCCAGTCAAGCAAAGGCAAGAACGTGGGCAATGTGCATACACAACATAGGACATTACCACCTTGAAGGCCCCACCCCTGTCAAAATGACCACAACTCTTCGAGCGTCTTGATGAGTGATTCGTCACATAATTACTCGTGTTTCATACATACTTTGTTACGCAGTGGTCTTGGCAGAGGGGATATGGGAGTGTTATCAAACCATGCAACCCTGTTCAGTCATATCAAAGGTTTTCCCAAGGCATAAACTTTAATGTAATCCGGGTTGGTGTTTGGCCGATACGTAACGACACCAACCCTAGGACGAACTGTCGATGATAAATAGTACATGGTGCGCAGCGCAAAGAGTATCGTAGTCATACATCCCCTCAGAAATAGTCTTTTCTCTTATACAGCTAAAGAGATATCCGCTGAGCCTTGTATCCAGCACGATGGTTCATTGGTGGCAGGATCCAGCGACAGAGACTCATCTTGCCACTCTCTACGTGGATATGTTATTCTTGATGTTGGGCGTTTATGGGTATGTCTTTTTCAATGTTGATAAAAAGGCATGCTGTTTAAGATCATGCTCTAGGTGGGAGTATTTCCAGTCCTGTGATGTGGAATACGCCGTCATTCGTGGGTGTCTACCCTTCCGTTGGCCACTTGTGGGTGGTCGTACTTTAATAATTGGCTTAACATCATCATTGACTCCCCAAAGATTCCATACTTGCTCGGGAGGATATTTCTTCTAATTGGCCTCATTTTGTCGTGCGCATGAAGTTGATTGATATTAACCAGGTAAATTAACCTTTGTCTGCAGTGTGGTCGAAATGAGCCCATTTACAGATGGCTTTCCTTGTCAATGTCAGTCGCCTCTCGATCATAGAATGTTGTTTCATATGGCTTACCTGTCATTTTAGATGGAACTACCGCGATAACGGTGAAAACTTTCTCTGCTTACATGAAAGATCCATGTTTATTTCATTATAGATAGCCATGGGAATTGCAATAGGGACTTCTTCAGCAAATTTGTTTATTCGCACGTGAGCTCGCAGTGCAGCATGTTGACTGATCTGGGTCTGACAAACAACTCAGATGGGTCATGTGGAAGGACTGTCGTCTGATACAGATCCTACTGTCACTCTTTACCATTGGGCATTGGACCATATTGGCATTCGGTACGAGCTAGTCTAGGAGGCCTTCATGTTAGGGTGATACGATCCCAATTTAGATGCAGGCAATATCAGGGCATATGAACGAAACGGAATATGTACTGTGCATCTTGTGCATCCGGACATGAGTGCTGTGGTCTTCTTGTACAGTAAGTCCTATGGTTGTGTTCGGGACTGTATTAGGTTCATCCGATGCATTTAAGCCGAGGTCTATGACTTCGTTGTGCTCATATTGTGCATCGTGAAGCTGTCGAAACAGCCGTCGAAATCTCCCCTAGGGGAGCGTTTGCTCTCACAGGGTTTATTGTATTTTGTTGTAGCAACTGTGTCGAGCATTCTACCCATGGTCTGGATCCTGCGACATTCTATTCCCTAATTTATACTTGTCATTTTCTGAACAGGTTTTTGTTGTGCTTGGTTCTGATGGTACGTTTTCTTTTCTCCTCATAGCTCTCATAATTCAATGTTTTCTAGCAATGGTGAGCCTAATCAGCACCTTTAGTAAGTCGGGTCGTTTGGATAATGCGTGCGTAATTCCACTGACAAGACCGTGGATTCGCGATAGCCATCACTGCGAGGTGGATTCCGCTATTTTGCGCTTAACCCAGGCTCTCATGACCGACCTATTTTGTGACGTTTAGCGTCATCGTGTCATGCCGAGCTGTGAGATCGCTGCTTTGCTTGGATGTACCATCTTCAGGGTACGTGTGTCATGTCTATTCGGACGGGCGTGATTTTGACATGAACAGCCGTCCCAATGAGAACAGCAGGAATGCCGTGTTGACGACCCAACTCACCGCTGCTTCGATCGCTTCGACGGAGGCTTGCTGAAGCTTTCCTGGGTGTACTACGCTATTTGCGATTCCGAGACGTCCGGTTCAGTTGCGTGGATCCTGTTTTTCCTTTCTCGTGTCCTTTGTTTTGCCTCGATGTTGAAATCTTGTGGACATTCATTCGTTCTACCGATACAAGTACTAGTATTATTTATGAATACTTCCGTTTTCTACTCGCTTTCAAGTTCTGGATGGCAGGACAGTTCGTCCCCCATCAAGGACAAATGAGGTTTTACTCAACGCCTCCTTGAGCAAACAGAATTTCGCCTCGTAGTGAAATAGTCATTCAAGATGTAGACGGAGGTGAATAAACGTCCAGATATTGACCCGCACCTTCCTCTGTTTGATCTTGTGTCCTCTGAACAATCCACATTATAGCTTCTATTTCAACAACTATGTATCTAATCTGGTTATTCATACATCCTCCTGAATGGTATCCTGATAGACCAATGTAGTCAGAATTGTCGTTGTTGCTCCATGACTGTCACCGGTTCACCTGTGTGACGCCACAGCTGCCATTCTTGTCTTTGCTCTCGGTGGGTTTCATAATTCCTGTACAACCTGAGCCGAGAACCAGCTCACGTACGCGGCCTTGGGGAGGAGGGCTGGTATCTTAATTTGTCCGATATTGTTACTGCCTTCATCCAGTTTCAGCTGTCGGAAGTCGCTAAACGTCCCCGATCGGACTAGCCAAATTGTGGGTTCGCGGAATCTATCTTGTGCGACGGCCAAATCAACATTTTCATTGGATCGGCACAGCTCGTCGAGCAGGCGGCCCGGCGCAAGCGCAAGATCAAAGACTTCAGGTTATGTTCAGTGGAAAATGCATTGCGTGGTAGGGAGAGACGGATACCTCGTTCGCTAGTAAGCTCGACAAAAATTCCAATGGTGGCAGGAATGCGCCGATCGTCGATTGTAGCAGTCCATTCGACAATACTATCCAATACATCCGCACACACGGACGATATGACCGTCCTCAACTCCCCTTCCGTGACCATGGAATCCGGGAGCCGAATGGTTGTACTGTTGACGAGCCAGTCAGGATATGAATGTACATGTGTGGGAATGCTTACCTGCGACGCTCTACAAAGCGCAGGATGGGGAAGCCATCAATGGGATCGAACCCGACGACCTCCACGACATCTCCAAGACGATATCTCCATAAACCGTGTTGAGTAGTTATCACCGGTTCGTATCGTCTTCCTTGCTCAACCTCCCACTGTATCGCCAATCAACAAGGGTCTCAATTTCACGAGGAATACCTACAGGTTGTGATAAAGCACTGATTGAATCGCCCTTGTCGATACCTAAAAACTCGACAAGCTCTACGGTGCTCAGCTTGAAATGGTCCAGATCGAGTGGGTCGTAAGGCTCTGTAACGGCGCAGCTCTGCAGCACGCTCGGGGTCCGGAGATATGTTCACCTAGTCGGCATTCAGACGAGTCAATAATCATTTACGCGCTCTAGTACTCACCTCCAAGTATTGTCGCACTTCTCCTACCCCTTCCAGGTCCGGGATAGTACCATTTGTGATGCAATCCACTACCATGTCGAACTCCGAGTCAAGATGACGAATCATGTCCACAAATGTATTGATAAATGCCATGTCCATGGTCTCGACAGCTCTGCTGCAAAGGGTAAATAGGGCATGAATAAGAAGGAAGGCATGCCATTTCTTTATGAATTTAGCAGCGAACGGCGCTGTGTGGTCGAGCACTGGAAACGCAATAGATCAGCATAGCACACAAAATGCGGGATTAATGTTTACAGAAGGTTCACATCCTATCTCCGTCCCTTTCAGGATCCAAATGCAGATTAATCCTCTGGCCAAGCCCGCTTCCAGGGGTCCTGTATACCTTCTTAATGAGATCTTTGTGTTCGTCCTCAACAAGTATTTCTTCGAAACCGAGGGACCACATATGGACTTTCGTGCGTCTCTGAGAAAGATCGGAGACCGTCCTCGCCCCAACATCGGAGGATTTGGTTTCCAACAAGCAGTTGTACTTGGGAAGAAGCTTTGCGAGACCACCGGATGTCGAGCTGGACTCGACAAGTGCATCGGGCAGTCCAGGGGCGAATAAGTCGGTGACAGCACTCGACCTGCAGGGCCGTTCATAAAACCTGGCGATGAACGGTGCGTATAATTCATAGGAGGTGAACTGAACCGTCTCGCGGAATATTTCAGAAAGGATGTCGGGATCTATGGCATCAATAAGGCCGGTCGTGGCATGACGAAATTCGGCAAGCTGGGATGCAGTCTGCACGAATTGGGTGTTGTAATTGGCCTTGACTATCCTGGATCGAAGCCCATCGATTCGTGACTTCAATTTTTCAGAGAGCGTAGGGGGGATACAGGGAAGGAGGTCCATGAGTGATGGGACGTAAATTGCCGTCATGACTCGAGTGTTTAAGTACTCACGGACAATTGGGCGGAGCTAAGGGGCGGCGGTGGCGGAGGAATTACGTTGTGTTTCTGCGAGACTTAGCAAGGGCTTTGACTAGACCGGAGGCCAATTTTACGACACTCACCTGTGCTAACCTTTTATATACTGTGCGCAGACTTTGGGGATTGCCGATGGGCCGGCTAGGGGGGCAGGCCCACTCCTGACACTGTTTGGTAAGCCGTCAACGGACTATGAATATTGAATTGTTCCATTTGGTCAGGTCGTGCCATTGTGCTCTAGACATCTGGTAGACCCGCTGGAGGAGGGTCGAGATTGGCCCGCCGGTGAAGAAACAAGCACATTTCGGCCTCTGAGCAGGAAAGAAACAGGAGAGGAGAGAAAGGAGGTAGCGGAAGTCCAAACGGTGGGACAACTCCTACCGACATCAATCCGGACCCTGGATCCAGGACCCGTGCAGGATGGGCCCGAGGAGGCGAAGCAGGGGGTCCGACCCAACCCTGCAGACGGCGCGCCTGCTGCAGGATTTAACACCCAGGGCCCCCACGGGGGGACGAGAAACTGGTGCTCTGCAGCGCAAGAAGGTGTCGGACGACCAGCGTCCAACGGACGTGATCGCGTCGAGGACTCCGGGACCGAATAAGAGATGCACATCGAGAAAAACATATTTACTACTCACTCTTGAGTCATGAATTTGGAAGCGTCACTTCACGCCAACCAATTGCGTTACAAATGAGCTGCTCTACGGGGTTGAATTTGGGTGGATGTGGGTGAGGAGGCAAACCTGACAAGGAACAACTTGACTTGAATATTCCGAACTTGTCGGCAATCTGTCAGCCCGGGATCCGACGGGCTCGGGGTGGACGTCGAGGAGCTATAGGTCAAGTCGACGTGCACAGTAGTAAGTGTAAGAGGGGGAGGTTGAGGAGGACAGCGTGAGAATTCCGCCCCTGTCAGTCTTGGCTAGATATCGGGACTTGCATCGTTCCTTTACTACAGTAATTGACTGAGACCCCCGAGGACGAAGACGGGTACACACCCCTCAGTGGGTATTTTCAACCCACCGATGCCTATTCCATGATCACTCTTCTTCGTTTCGACGACGACAACACCAACATAGTCATTGAGTGTTGCTCACTTACGACACAACAACGACTGGGGCATTTCGACAACTACGATGGTCACATACGCTACGACCATGGCCAGTGCCATGTGGGACGTGGCTACGAAGACAATACCACCTCCTGACAAGGAAATAGCACGAGGGATGTGTTGGAGTAGCAAGCGCGCTCGCATCCGGAACGCAACCGGCCCGAACGGGCGCGTGCCTGCATTCTCCGTTTGTAGGTATATTCCGCGCGTACATATATATTTCTATTGAACGACCATACGGTACATCTCGCGTACTTGTTTACTTTCTTATTCCTGTGCTCGTCCATACGACGAGCGCGTGCTTTTTTTTTTTTTTCCCCCGTTTATTTACTATACAATCCCTTTCGTATATAAGCAACTCGTACTGTAGACGACCGCCTCAGTCTGTTGTCACCGCGTGACGACTGAGTCTGATCCCGTTAGGTATCGCGCGCGCTCCAATTATCAAAATCTCACAGGATGTCATTGTACATACTGTGCTACTACCTTGGATATTTGGTACAATGTAGTCAGTATCGTTACTGCTGTTGTGTATGATCATCATGAGCCCATTTATGTTTCATATTCATTAATATCGCAACATCAGAACTCTTGCCTTTCCTCTCAGCATGTTTCATAATTCCTGCACAACTCGAGCCGAGAACCAACTCACGTACGCAGCCTTAGGAAGGAGAGCAGGTGTCTTGATCTGTCCAATGTTGTTACTGCCCTCGTCCAGTTTCAGTTGTCGAAAATCACTAAACGTCCCCGATCGCACTAGCCGGATCGTAGGCTTCCGAAATCTATCGTGCGTGGTCGCCAAATCAATATTTGCGTTGGATCGGCACAGCTCATCCAGTAGACGGTCCGGAGCAAGTGCGAGATTGGTGACTATACCACATGTTCAGCCAAAAGCATATTTCGTGACAGGGAAAGATGGTCACCTCGTTCGTTAGTAAGCTCGACAAAAATTCCAATGGTGGCAGGAATCTCCCGATCGTCGATGGTAGTGGTCCATTCGACAATGTTATCCAATACATCTGCCCACACGGACGACATGATCGCTCTCAACTCCCCTTCTGTGACCATGAAGTTTGGGAACCGAATGATTGTACTGTTGACGAGCCAGTCAGAATGTGAATGTACCGGCGTGGGCATGTTTACCTCCGACGCTCTACAAAGCGGAGGATAGGGATACCATCACTGGGGTCGAACCCAGCGACCTCGACGACATCTCCAAGACGATATCTCCATAAACCGTGGTGGGTGGTTACTACCGGTTCGTATTGTTTTCCTTGCTCGACCTCCCACTGTGTCGTTAATTAGCAACGATCCTTATCTCGCGAGGAATACATACGGGTTGTGATAGGGCACCAATTGAATCGCCCTTGTCAATATCTAAAAACTCGACAATCTCTATGATGCACAACTTGAAATGGTCCAGATCGAGTGGGTCGTAGGACACCGCAATCCACGCCTCTGAAGCTGCATAAACCCAAGAGTGTATAGCGGCGCTAGGGCCAAGGAACCATCGGGCCTACTCGGGAACACTCAGAGAAGCAGTCAGAATGCTCGGTCAATAAGCGTACCAATGAAACAGAGGATGAAAAGGAACCACTAGCAATACAGGTGACCGAACGCAGGTTTGGCCAAACATGTCCACACCACCCTGGTAGGGTAGATGGTCGACCGAGACGGCGCAGCTCTGCAGCACGCTCGGGGTCAGGAGATATGTTCATCTAGTCAGTATTTAGACGAGTCAATAATCATTTACGCACTCTGGTACCTACCTCCAAGTATTCTCGCACTTCTGCTATTCCTTCCAGGTCTGGGATAGTACCATTCGCGATGCAATCCACCACAGTATCGAACTCCGAGTCAAGATGACGAATCATGTCCACGAATGTGTTGAGAAATGCCATTTCCATGGTCTCGACGGTTCTGCTGCAGAGTGCGAATAGGGCATGTACAAGAAGGAAGGAACGCCATTTATGAATAAATCCAACAGCGAATGGCGCTGTGTGATCGAGTACTGGCAACGCAAGAGGTCAGCATCACAGCCTACAGATTGCATGATCTATGTATACCGAACATTCCCATCCTTTCTCCATCCTTTTCAGGATCTAAATGCAGCCAGATCCTCTGACCAAGGGCAGTACCAGTGGTTTTGTATATTTTCTGAACGGGACGATTGTTTTGGTCCTCGACAACTATTTCATCGAAACCGAGAAACCACACTCCCACTTTCGTGCGTCTATGGGAAGGATTCAAGACCACCTCCATGCCAACATCAGAAGGTTTGACCCCCAGCAAGCTATTGTACTTGAGGAAGGTTTTTGAAAGACCACCGGATGTCGAGCTGGACTCGATGAGTGCACCGGGCAGTCCAGGAGCGAATAAGTCGGTGACAGCACTCGCCCTACAGGGCCTTTCAAGAAACCTGGCGACGAACGGCGCATATGTATCATAGGAGGTGAACTGGACCATTTTGCAGAATGTTTCGGAAAGGACGTCGGGATCCATTTGACCAATAAGGCCAGTAGTGGCATGACGAAATTCGACAAGCTGAGAAGCAGTCTCCACAAACTGAGTATTGTAATTCGTCTTGACTATCTTGGATCTGAGCTCGTTGATTTTCGACTTCAACTGTTCAGAGAGCGCTGGGGGGACACAGGGAAGAAGGTCCATGAGTGATGAGGTACAAATCGCAGTCACAGCTCAGAATAATTGGGTGATTAAGTACTTACGGACGACATAGCCCCACAGCAGGTCCGGTGATTCAGAGCATCCCGAACCAAAGTGGATTTAGCAACAAGCAAGTCTTCTTGGGGGTAAACTCCCGGTTGTAAACTCTTTTGCCGTCACTGGGCGCATTCAAATAGAACTATTAGCGATGCTGCGAGGAACGCAAGCCGGATGCTGTGCACGAAGTGGTATAAATGGGTCATAACCATACACTGAGTCCCCGCGCCGAAGACCAAGCTAAGAATCTTAGTGAGCTGACTATTACCGTCTGAGACGCGTTTCACATATTCTTCCAAGTGGGCGAAGCCGCTGCAAACGTAATTGACCTTTGTTAGATCACGACGACCTGATGCAGGAGTGATGACTTGAATACATACATGAATGGATTAGCTGAAACAAGCTGACGAAGACACTGAACCCAGCCAATGAATTGTCTCACGCTTGTCCAATCCAGGCTAACACGACCACATCCTCGACATGACGCTCTCATTGAACTTTGCTACACCCGTCAATACGGCGTTGCTTGCGTACATACTCTATTCCGTACAGAGAATCGTCTTTCCTCCCATTTCGACTCCAAAAGTCGTTCCACACGAGTTCAAGCAAGGCTACTCATGGATGCCCAAATCTCATGCACCTACGGTGTTGTTTCAAACCTACACCCCAAAGACCTTGGTGCCATTTGACGGAAAGGACGGCGGAAGGATACTGCTCGCAATAAATGGCATCGTTTTTGATGTCACCGCAGGTCGTAACTTTTATGGACCTGGTGCGCATTTGCTCCGGTTCTAGCTTCTTTTCAGGTTCTCGAGTCGTTAATGTTGCTTAGGGGGTATGTATGGCAACTTTGCGGGTCGCGATGCCTCGAGGGGCATGGCCAAGCAGTCTTTCGACCTGGGTATATTCCCCTACGAATGCTACTCCGCGCATCGCCTCACACAGCTCCCGTTTCTCAGAAATGTTGACCCCGATCGACCAGCCCTTGGACAAGCTAGCAGATCTCCGCCCAGATGAGGTGTACGTGTGTTCACCTGCTAGTCATACGTGTTCTGACTACGTACCCCAGCGAAAACATGAAAGGTGTGTCAATTGTATGTACGTTTCACTCTGATGGTGAACTCGGCATGTTACAGGTTGGATCGAGCATTTTTCAAACAAGTATGTGATCTGTGGCAAGTTGGTGGAGAACGACGCTGTATGAATCCCTCTTGCACCCAACCGCTGACTGCCACCAGTTTGCATCCCGTCGGTGTAGGCGTGCCATGTATCGTATCTGTCTTTGTTACATCTAGACATTTGGTGTGTACGGATTCATACTGTGCAGGCGTCGATATGCGCGCGTTCCCGTTCGCGTCTCACGTTTCCCTGAGATCAAACCATCATAATGGACGACGACGACAATTTCTTCACGAAACTCGACCGCAACAACGACTCTTTCCAGAATCGACTCCGGAGCGCGCCTCGCGATGACGACGTCTCGATGCTGGTTGCGCCGTCATTGCTCGGCGAGGATGAGGAGGAGACGCCGCTGCAGCAACTCATCCGACATTGGATGAACGAGCGGCACGCGCCAGACGTTCTCCCAGTGGCAGAAGACGTTCTCGCTGGCTTGCTCGATCATATACGGCGTCAGGTAGGTGAGATGATGCCACTTTGTCCCCCGTCAAGCACGAATGTACGACCTGACATGTTACAGTCCGAGACCGTTCAGTTACTGCGGTCCGATTCTTCATCCTCTGAGGAAGAGCACTTCAGAATCATGCTCGCTCAGACAGAGGTCGAGCGGGTCAAGTTTGTCGTCAGATCATACCTCCGTACGAGGCTCTACAAGGTGGGCGGGGATCTCGCACCATGTTGCGACGTCCAACTAGCGTTACAGATTGAAAAGTTTGCCCGATACATAATGACCAGTCCGGGGGTCCAACAACGTCTTTCGGAGAACGAAGTAGACCATGCCCGCAGGTGACGATCGTCCTTCCTCTAGCGTGGTCGCTGGCTGACATTCCCACTCAGGTTCGCCAGGCTTACCGACCAACATTTCTATGTTTCGGTCCTGCAAGGCTTACCAGAAAACCAGCAGACATTGGATGACAATACCCCTTTTCTTCCACCAATGAGTGAGTACCAATGTGGGCTCGGGAAATATCTGACGGTGACATGCAGTCGCCGAGCCTGACAAAAGCCATGCGGTCTTTGCCCATGCTCGTCAGACATGTCCACCAGTCAGATTACCTGAGTAAGCCATTTCTTTACTTCTTCCGACCAAGCTTGACACTGGCTGGTTAGTGGTTCCACCCTGACAATGCAAAAGGGACACATCTCTTTGACCCCTTACTCGGTCGTTGAGCAGCTAGTCATGAGGGGCGAGGTGGAGCTAGTTTAATTAAGTTACATGTAGCCTTACCGGAACTACTTGGGGTGATCAGATATAATGTTGTATTCAAGCTGCCGTCATCTCGGAACGTAGGGCGTATCCTCCTCATCTCGCCAGTCTGTATCCTGATCTCGATGGTTAGATTCCACACAACCATCCCTGTCATCGTCCTCGTCCATGGCCGCGTCTCCCTCCGGTTCTGATTTTGCACATCCGACTTCTTCTCCCGCGCCATCCGCATCGACGTCCGCCTTTCTTTTTCGTCGCTTCTTTGTCTCCCCGGTGGCAGGAGCAGTACCGTTTTTCTTGGCCTTGCCTCGTTTACGCTTCGAGCCCTCCGCTGCCTCAGCTTCGAGGTCTATAGTTCCACCAGCGGACGGATCCGGCACAGACTCCACAATCTCCTTCAAGAAATCCAGCATCTCCGTCGTTTCGACAGCGTGTTTTCTGGTACGAGACGTCCACAGCGATCTCGAGCGCGTGAGAGGGGACACGTACAGATGATACGTCTCGACTTTTTTCGCGCCTCGTTCTAGCGTGACCTTGCTTGCCTCCTCTACGATCATGGCGAGGAACAGCTCGAGAGCCTTCGCTACGATGTCGTGGAAAGGGAAGGGGTGTGAGAGAAGGGCGAAGGAGAGGGCACGTTCATGGTGTGCGGAGCGCGTGAGGAATGAGAGGCGTACATATCACGACCGGCGTCGCCTGTGCGACCTTGCCGACCTCTTCGTCCTTTTGCATGATTTTCTTTATTCGAGCCTGAAATGCGAGTCCGAAATGTCGTCTGGACGAACTATGGGAGGCCTCACCACTGGGAATTTTGTCTGCTTGTTCTTCGTTTTCATGGTCCAAGTCAAATTGGTGAGTTCAGACAGGCGGTTATACGTTGGGCCCGAACATACGCAGCTCCCAATCTCATCGCTCACGTGACTACTGTACCCGCCTGGGTAACATCGGGCGGAAATAACTTTTGCTTCACTACGCCACAACAAATCTCCAAACCCAGACCAACGTATTAAAGTCCACCGCATAAACGTGACACAGATATCACATCCGACAGCAAGTTCCCAATGTGGAACCCACAGGGTATATTTCGCAGCCCAACCGGCCATGAAGCGAGATGCGCATCTCACTTATGTCGCGGTAATTCCGACCGGGGAGAGCTTCCTCTCCCTTTCAACGGATAGTCAGTGGCGACGGCGGAGGGAAGCTCGACATCCACGTACCCGTTTGCATTACCAAGTAATCCTTCAAACCTTTGTCTCAGACCTTCCAACCTCTCACTCAGTCCATTTTCCGGGGTACCATACTCATGCGCATGGTCCATCTGGAAGGCTCTGCATTCTCGTAAGAATTGTTCGAGGTCCTTGACTCGAGTGATCGACAGTTCGGGCTCTCCAGAACCCCGTGCACGAGCCAGATAGGAAGCAACCAACGTGGAAAATCCGCCTGTAATCAAATTCAGCGCCCGAGTCAATGCGATTTTGGATACCGTGTTCACAGACCCAAAATCGCGGTCGAAACTTGCGCCTTTTTCACTCTGGTTAGTGCACTGTGATCAAAAATTTTAAAAAGGCAAATAACCTGTCTCCCAACCGTCAGAGCTGCTGCGAGTCCTGTCGTCATAGCACCCAAGAACACTTGCAAGCCAATTGCGATGTTGAGGGCGTAGCCTGTCCACAGCGCTGATTGTGTCACATACAATCAGTCGCCAGCCCCAGAGGAAATAGAGTCAACGGCCACTGACCTTTCTTTGCATACTTGTCCCTTTCAGCGACGGCATGGTCGATTGTTGGTTGCAGCCGTTCGCCTACGGTCCGACGTGCCTTTGCGCGAAACATGAGTGTTAGTAGATACGCCCCTCAAGAATGACTGTGGCCTCACATTGCCCTTCTCCTCGACAGGGACTATCCAGTCAATTTCAGATGCACTTTTAGGATTTTCGGGGAGGCCGGGGTTCGACGTCAACGTATGGCGGCGGTGAAACACGCGTAGATGACCGTCACGACTGCGTGCATGTGGCGAGAGTGGAACGCGCTCAAGGTCGGCGTAAGGGTTGTCATGAGAATGGGAGTGCCTGGGCTGGCCGTCGGACGCTGGGCTGAGACGTATAGGTGAATTGTCGCGCCCAGCGATATCATTGCTTTCTCTTGAACCAGCATCGAGGATCTGGACATGGCCAGGTTGTGACCTTGCTTCCTGGATGGCCGCGGACTGGGTTGCAGGGGGCGGCGACACTTGCCCGGGATCCATGTGTCGAAGCAGAAAAGGTGAGGTCACCAATAACCGCTGGAGGTGCAAACTTGTGGTGCGGATACTATTCGCTTCTGCATGAGGTGTCAAATATTGGCGACCACACAAGGACGTATGGTTATGTAAATCAGTTGATAAACCCCATCCCGTGGCGCATGTTATAAACAAGTTTGGGTTGTCAGGGTCGTGAAATGGTGATACAAGGCCATCCAGGAATCAAATATATAATTTGCGAGAGACGGTGGTGGATTAGCGTATGGGTCATGAGGACTTTTGCCATGCTCACATTCTAATGATCTTCCCAGGAACATTATGATAACCACAGATATGAAGGGGCTGCCCAAGACGGGAACACCTCGTAGATGTCCTAAGCCGATGCCAGCCTTCGGTCCTCGCAATGACGAATGAGGCGCGAGGGTGACAAGGCTCCGCGCGGTGCATCTTCGCCGGGTATGTACAATGACCGTGCACCGATTGGTCGAACAAAAACCAGGCAAAGGCTTGGCAAACGGCTGCGCTCTATCTTCGTCTGATCTCATCGCGAGCGCGTCGCAACCGGCGGTGTGGATGGTACTGGCGACTTCTTCCCAGAAGCAACATAAAGCGCTTGTGCCAATTTCAGTTGAGGAGGGCGCCGTGTACACCCTCGGTTTATGAAACGCGTTTTTAGGTAGAACGACTGCAGTGGAGCCCTCGGCGACTGTGTCGTTTTTCTATCAGTGAGTTTCCATACCGCATCACAATTTCCTCTGCAAGAATTTCCCTTGGTCCTATGGAACAGAAATCATCGTTGGTATCCCCAAGATTAGGGTCCACAGTGGATGCCCGCAAGAAACTAAGTGTGACCGAATGTCGTAGTGGTGGAAGCGTCAATCGGAACTGGTAGAAAAGACCTCCTAATGATCTGCAGCTTGGCCTCGATCTAATCCCATGCAGAAATTACATCGGTCAGAAAACAAAAACGTCTAGCACGCCTCTGTCGTTCGGCAACAAATTAAGCTATGAGACAAAGCTTTACGTGACAGCTCAAGGTACAGTAACAGCGTCTTATGCCGTTGCTTGCATGGTCAATTGTGTCTGTACTGTAGCAAGGGTCGAACGAAAGTTGATGCGAGTCACATCAGGATCAATAATTGACTGTTCTACACAATAATAAGTGCCCACGAGTCTATGTGAACATTTCAGCAAGTCCACCACAGATCATGGCGTAGGAACAAATGGGTTAACATTCATCGATGTATTATCGACTCGATGCCGTATTCACTGGGTATAGTGTGTTCATGACTGTCCGAGAAGCGAGTTGAAATATTTTATCATGCCGCAGTAATTCCGACTGGCGAAAGCTTCCTCTCCCTACCGCAGGTACGCGCATTCAGTGAAGACGGCAGGAATGCGGGGATACTGAATATAACGCACCCACTTGCATTACCCAGTAAATCTTCGAATTTTCGTCTCAGACTCTCCAGCCGTTCACCTAGACCATTTTCTGGGGTGCTATATTCATGAGCATGATCCATCTGGAAGGCCCTACATTCTCGCAAGAATTGGTCAAGATCTTTCACCCGAGTGATGGACAACTCGGGCTCTCCTGATCCCCGCGCACGGGCCATGTAAGATGCAACCAGTGTAGAGAAACCACCTGTGAGAAAATTAGCCCATGGGCCACGCTGGTTCCAGATTTCTTCTACTGACCCAAGATCGCGGTCGAAACTTGTGCCTGTTTGCCAGTCGTTAGAGCGGCCGCAAGCCCCGTCGTCAAAGCGCCCAAGAGAACCTGCATGCCGATCGCGATATTGAGAGCATAGCCTGTCCACAATGCTGATCGTGACATACACAACCTGTAGTCAGCGCTACTGGAAGAGCGTCCGAAAGTTACGACTGACCTTTCCTTGCATACTTTTCCCTCTCAGTCACGGCGTTGTCGATCGTCGGTTGAAGGCGTTCGCCTACAGTACGGCGTACCTAATATGAGATATGTTCCAGTGAGTATGCCCAACGTATGGTCATGGCACGCACGCTATTCTTTTCATCGATGGGGACTATCCAATCGACTCCAGATGCGTCTCGAGGAAGCGCTGGGAGCCCATTTTTCGAGGTGAGAGTTTGGTAGCGGGAAGACACCCGTAGTCCCTCACGAGCGCGCGGTGGGACTGAAATGGGTTCAAAATCGGCGTATGGATTATCTCGAGAACGCGTCTGATGGCCTTCTGAGGCTGAGCGCGCGTCGCGTCCGGTGACACCGCTGCCCTCCGCAGTCTGAGGCTGTGAAGCGGGGGCTTGGGGGTTTTGCTCGTGATCCATGACCGACTGCGAGGTATCGAGGATGGATCGCAAGGGTGAGTGGTGATGTTCATATTTTTATCCACCAGCCATCCATGCGGGTTGCTTTTCTCCCGCTCCCGAAGCTATTCGGCTCTGCACCGGAGAGCGCCGATCTGGAGACCTGAGCCAGCAGTAATGGATGGGAAAATGCCGTACCGAAGAGCTCTGGTCCAATCGGCGCTTTCGTCGAGTACTCGCCCCCAGAACATAACGTGATGTTTAAGCTCTACGAATAAGCTGGCTGGGCGTATGGGGAAATGTCAACGTACTAGACCGTGAGACTTATCTCTGCTTTCCTCGGTTCAGTTGCCGTGTCCTGCCACTGAACTGTTGAACTCGAAACAGTATCCTGTCAAGCTGAGTAGGTCTCACTCCAAAAATTTGGACTCAAAGTTCAAGAAGCTTCGTTCTCTGGCTCAATGATTCAAGTCAGGTCTACGATAATGGTAGCCCCAACTTACTATTTCGCATGGACTTGGCTGGCACATAGACCAGCACTCTCAATGCTTCTCTAGTCATCCTTCCAAAGGGAGCGCTCCAATGGTCTGATTTTTTTTTTCTTTTCTGCAGGAAAATTACAAGTGGCTAAGTACGAAAAGCATACATTAGGGTATGGAGTCGAGTACGACGGGGGTATAATCCATGGCCCTTGTCTGAAAACGATGAATATATCACGTTCGTGACTGTGACAGTCCCACTGTCGGCACAGTGGCTCCAGCGATCGTGGCCTTCTTCCTGCAAAAAGTGCTTGCTCAGCGGCGATGACGGTGATAAAATCAAGACGCTTGAACATACTCGTTTAAATTACCAAGCAAGTCTTCGAATCTCTGTCTCAGTTCCACCACCCGTTTATCCAAATAGCTTCCCGGTTCGCCATATTCACGCGCATGATCCGTCAGAAAAGCGTCGCATTCTCGCAAAAAACATTCCAGTTCTTTCACTCGTCCGATAGATAGGTCGGGCTCTCCAGAACCGCGCGCACGGGCAAGGTAAGAAGCGACTAACGTGGAGAGACCCCCTGTAACAAAGGTGAGCATGCTTTGTACGTTCATTCCAGGTCCTTTTCACCCACCCAAGATCGTAGTTGAGATCTGTGCCTTTTTTCACGCTGGTTGAATACGATGGGCTTTACAAATAGCACAGAAGTAAGACCAACCTGCTTAGCATTTGCAAGAGCGGCTGCGAGCGCCGTCGTCAAAGCGCCTAGGAGAACCTGCAATCCAATTGCGATATTGAGGGCGTAGCCCGTCCACAACACTAGATACGACGGTGACAACCTGCAATCAGCACAAGGGAAAGATCATGCAGTCATGGGCTAACCTTTCTCAGCACACCTGTTCTTCTCTTTCATGGCGTGTGCGATCGTCGGATCAAGACGCTCGCCTACGGTGATGCGCGGCTGGTGCAATGCAAGTGTTCATAGGTACGTTCCCGATAAGTACCGAAGAATGCAAGCACGATACTTACCATACTCGTGAATTCCATCCCATAGGCCCCTTGAGGGTATCGAGGATGGTAAGCGCCCGGCGACTGCTGTTGGCGGGGGGTCATGCGCACATGTCCGTCACGACTTCGAGCGAGCCTTGTTACGCCTGCCGGTGGGAGCTCAGGCTCGATATATGACAGGTGGTCATTCCGGCGCGAGGGATGGCCATGTTCCAACACCGAGCGGAGAACGCTCGGGCCTTCCCCCGAGCTAGGCGGGGTGACTTGGAGGCCAGTTTCGAGTTGTGCTCCTGTGTTCTCGAAGCTGGTGGCCGCCTGGGGCTGAACTGCAGGGGATCGCTCGGTGTCCATGTGTCAAGGCAGAGACGAGGAAGTCGGGAGGGTTCGATATGCGCTGCTACTTTTAACCACACGAATGCTCATTGTCACTCCCCGCCCCCGACTCCGCCAATCGCCCCTGGATGAAAATATGCGTGTCATGTCATGTGAATGTTGGTCTGGAAGGGTGAGATTGATGGCGGGGAGCATGAAGGAACTTAACAGCGTTGTCTCGGTGGGGTTCGAGGCCTGAGTGTGCCTGTAGGTGAGCATGTGGACTTATTGTAGGGACTCTCACACATCGGTCCTGGGCCCGCCCGACTCAAGTACGAAGTGCCACTGGCTCGTCTGGTGGCGCTTTCCACGCTGTCCTCTGACCATTACTGTCGCCCTCAGTCGTCCCTACGCGCACGCACACTCACCTGGTCTGGTAATATCGGTCTCGTCACGATTCCGAGCATGTACCTGCCCGCGTCTCAGCGGACGTCAGTTTGGAACCCTTGTTTTGAATGCTACTCCCTTTCACATGTTTTGATCTGCACTACTACGTGTCGATGCTCAACTTCAATTTCCGTCATACCGTAGTCCCCAAAACACTCGCAAGCAGCGCCATCCGAATCTACATAATGGTCACAATGTTGACGTGCAAAGATGACCATGCAAGCACGTACGAAAAGCCCATAACGCATCTGACGGAAGTACACCGCGCGACGCGAATCAAAATCAACTTCCGGGTCAATTTCTAGAAGCACGGTCAGTCAGGCCGTAACCCAAACAGACAGTGTCACTCGCCATTGACCCTGGGAAGGGGGTGCATGACGATCATGTCCTCCTTTGCTCGGGATAAAAGTGCATGGTCGACTCGGTACGAATCCTTGACTTTCTGCCACTCCGACTCGCTCGCGAATCTCTCCCTCTGAACTCGAGTCACGTAGAGAACGTCCGTCTCAGGTAATACCTCCTCCAGAAACTCTAATTGTCGTACGCTAGCGCCACTCTTGCGCGCCGCGGACACGACGTTGGCTGGCATTGACAACGATGGCGGCGCAACAAAGTTGAGTCGGACAGAGTAGTGACAAAGTAGCGTCACGAGACTGTGCACGGTGCGCCCATTTTTCAGGTCGCCAAGTAAAGTAATCGTACGTCCATTGACGGTTCCAAGCTCAGAGCGGATCGTGTAAACGTCCAATAGCGCCTACGCGGATGAGCTGAGTCGACGGTGTAGAGGTCAGAATGAAGTCGCTTGCCTGAGTCGGATGTTCCCCGATGCCATCCCCCGCATTCAACACCGGAACAGACGAGAACTTGGCAGCCAGTTGTGCACTCCCCACGTCAGGATGTCTCACCACGATCGCGTCCACGTAACAACCGACGGTGCGGACAGTGTCGGCAAGCGTTTCTCCTTTTTGCACGGAAGAAGTTTCAGGATTAACGTGAATGACCTCACCACCACACCGCTTCATCGCCGCATCGAATGACGCGCTCGTTCGAGTCGAGGGCTCATAGAATAGGTTGCAAAGCACCTTCCCCTTCAGGATGTCTAGGGCCCCACTGCGCTCCACATGGAGGCGCATCTCGTGAGCCAAGGAGAAGAGGTCGTACATGTCTCTCTGGCTGAATTGTTTTACTGAAAGAATATGTCGGCGGTGGAAAGCGGGGTGAGGGTTATGTGCCAGAGTGGGGATGATCGCGCCCAGTGGACCGGGCGGTGGTGGATAAGCTGCCGGGTGGGCATCGATGCTCTTCAGAGGTGCATGGCCTGGAACGAATTCAGGTTTCGTAACAGGCGCAACCCCACGAGATTCAACCACAGGCCGAGAAATCGCCGCACTCGAAACGTCCTTGCCGATCGGGGCTGGAGACAGCGCTCCGTCTAGGAACAGGGTCTTTCCGTGCATCACGACTCTATGCAAGGAGCCGACCACAGTAGTCTTATCGAGGGGTGACCATCGGCCATCACGAGACACGAACTGAGAACGACGCCCAAGGACGACCTCCACGTGGGTATTGGCTTGCTCGGGAAGACCAAAGATGCGAATGGGATTATCATGGAGTCGTGTTCGGATATCTTGGAGCGTGATCTGTCCGCAGGTGACAGCATTCAGCAGTAGGGGCATGGTCTCTTCGACGCCAGCCCAAGCGGAACCCTTCTGTCCTTGTTCCACAGCCACGTGGTAGGGTAAATTCCCGACGGAAAACGCGTCGATCGTGTCTAGGTTCTTCCAAAATACAGCCTGATCTTCACTAGAAGGAAGAATCGTCGATTGAGGGTACTGATCGCGAGTGAAAGACAAGGTATAGACGGAGACATCGCAAGTGACCTTGAGGTGTCTGGCTTTGCTCAGGGATATCAAGAGGAGGTCCTCTTTGCTCCGGACGTCGGTAATGTGGACGCTGCGATTGTGAAGACTCGCAAGGAGAAGGACGGACGCGAGGTTGGAACCTCTCGCATCCGTCATGATCATCTGCTCAGTCGGCCAGGATGCAAAATGGGCAGCGACGGCAGATATCTCGGGAGGACCTGCAGGTTCGTGAAACGCTATAAAGAGGGACTTGACGTCGGGCTTAAATTCATCGTCCAATGGCAGCGCTTGGCCGTTGACCGTAGCAATGCTCAACGCATAATTGCAGTTTGCATTGCTTGCGGCGATATCCTGCATATGTTGTAGACCCTGGGCGTCCGTAATTGATCCATCCACGCCGTGAGGAAGAATCAGGCTGGTAGTAAACCCAGCACAAAGAGCGGCCTGCGTCGCCTGACTGAAGCTGTCATCACCGGATGTGGCAGTGATTTTCGGGACAAATGCAGCGACATTGACGAGCCCCGGGAATATGTGCGTGAGATACGAGCTCTTGCAATCGACATTCGAGACATCGAGTGGCAACTTGCGAACCAAAGCTTCGGCGAGGAGTTTGGCATTTTTGACGTTAGTAATCAGCGGGATGGCGAAATCGACTGCCATCCTTCTCGTTCGATAACCTTTGCTCGCGTAACTCGCCGGCCGGCGGTAGTGGTTCTTCGATGGAAGGTTAATGTACATGTCAATCAGGTTGTTAGCCAGATGCTGAGTGAGTGAGTATTCGGATTTCTGCAAGTCACTGCTCCCTTCGGGAAGTGTTTCCAGATACTAGGAGGAATAAGTACAACCATTCGGGACGGCTAGACAATCTTCACCTTGCAGGGGACGTTATGTTCCGTCAGGAAATCGGCGGTTCCGGACGTGGCAAAGATGTCAAATCCCGCCGCACGGAGCTTTTGAACAGACGGTAGTATTTCCAGCTTCTCTCTGTAGCTACCTACCGAAAACAGTATGTTTTTCTTCGGCAGAACGATTCCTGTCGAGATAAGAGCTTTGAGGTACGCTTCGTATTTGTCGCGGCCAAAGCAAGCGACTTCGCCAGTAGAGGCCATCTCTACTCCAAGTACTGGGTCGGCGCCAGACAAACGGCTGAAGCTGAACTGTGGAACCTTGACACCAACGTAGTCCGAAGGAAGGCCAGCATCGGGGTAAGGTTCGACGTGAATGCCGAGCATCACCTTTGTCGCCATCTCAATCGCGTCGATGCCAGTAACCTTTGACACAAAAGGGAACGACCGGGCGGCTCGCAGGTTGCATTCGATGACCTTGATCTCGTTGTTCTTGGCGATAAACTGGATGTTGAACGGCCCGGTGACGTTGAGCGCATTTCCTATCTTTGCGGTCGCTTCTTCAATCTGCCGGACGGTCGCAGGATCGAGATCTTGAGGCGGGTGAATCAACGTAGCGTCACCGGAGTGCACGCCAGCGTTTTCCACGTGCTCGGAGATGAAGTGCATTATCATCTGACCGTCCTTTGCGACCGCATCCATCTCGATCTCTTTGGCCTGTTCGATGTATTTGCTGATGACCACAGGATGGTCGCGAGAGACAGCAGCAGCTTGGGTCAGATAATTCGACAGATCGTCCCCAGTGGACACCACGTTCATCGCTGCACCGGAAAGGACGTACGACGGCCGTACTAGAACGGGGTAACCGACAGATTCACAGAAAGCGAACGCCTCCTCGAAGCTCGTGAGTTCCTTCCACTTTGGCTGGTCGACGCCAATTTCGTCTAGCATGCGAGAAAACTTGTATCGATTCTCTGCGGTGTCGATCATCTCCGGAGATGTCCCGTAGATTTTCACGTTTTGGCGGGACAGGGGGAGAGCGATGTTGTTCGGCGTCTGTCCACCCATGGACAGGATGACTCCCCTGGAGCGCTCGGTGTCGTGGATATCTAGAATCGTTTCCAGACTGATGTTTTCGAAATATAAACGATCCGCCTCGTCGTAGTCGGTACTAACAGTCTCTGGGTTGTAATTGACCATGATCGTCGGGAAGCCCTGCTCGCGGAGAGTCCTAATAGCTCTGACTGCGCACCAGTCAAACTCGACAGAGGAACCGATCCTGTAGACGCCAGAGCCAAGCACCATGACACCACGGTCCTCGAACGAGACATCGTGTTCAGTTGCATTATAGGTAGTGTAAAGATAGTTTGTAAACGCTGGAAACTCGGCGGCTACCGTGTCGATCTGCTTGACAAAGGGGGAAATCGATGACTCCTGACGGAGGCGACGCACGGCAAGTTCAGTGGACCCAATACAACTAGCAACGAGCCGATCGGAGAATCCCAATTGCTTTGCTTGAAGCAGTGTCTCCATGGTGAGAGAGGAAACGACGGATTCCCTGACAAGAATTAGGGCTAAGTGGGGGAGGGAAAAAGGGAGATAGATCACCTTAGATGTATTTCCATGTGATAGATGTTGAAAAGCTTCGACAAGAACCACTTGTCGATGTTCGTCATCCGCCTAATTTTGTCAACAGTATAGCCCCGATGGAAGGCAGATGCAATAGCAAAAATTCGCTTGTCCGTTGGATTCGAGAGTTCTTCGTCGATATCCGCGACAAAGTCGTTCTGCAAAGAGGTATTAGAGAGGCATCATCTATGGACGCAGGCAGGTAACCGACCTTTGCAAACCCAAGGAAGTGATCGTCGATTGCACGGATTGCTTTCTGGATGGTCTCCTCGAAATTCCTTCCAATACTCATGACCTCTCCGACGCTCTTCATGCTACTGCTCAGGAGATGGCTAACTCGATTGAACTTTTTAAGGTCCCAACGAGGAATCTTGACGACCACATAATCCAAGCTAGGCTCGAAACAGGCACTGGTCACCTTCGTCACCGTGTTCTTGATCTCGTTGAGAGGGACACCCAGACCTAGTTTTGCAGCGATAAAAGCAAGTGGGTACCCAGTAGCTTTTGAGGCCAATGCAGAGGACCTCGAGAGACGGGCGTTGACCTGAAATATGTATGAGAAAAAAACTCACCCCAAATAATTGATACGAACTTCAATGATACAATACTCCTTTGAAAATGGGTTCAGAGCGTATTGTATGTTACATTCTCCAATCACTCCTAGATGTCGGATGACGTTGAGCGCGGTGGTCCGAAGCATGTTGTAATCAGCGTCCGAAAGGGTCTGCGATGGAGCAACAACAATAGAGTCTCCAGTATGTATTCCCAGAGGATCAAAGTTCTGCTCAGCACGTCAACCGGCGGCCGAGTACATGGGAGTAAGGCACAAACCTCCATGTTACAGACGGTAATACAGTTATCCCGACAGTCACGAACGACCTCATATTCAATCTCTTTCCAGCCCTTCATGCTCTTTTCGACGAGGACTTGAGGGCTCGTTGCAAACGCCTTGCTACACAATGCGCGTAGCTGGCCCTCGTCCTGGGCAAAACCAGACCCCAAGCCACCGAGTGCGTACGCAGCCCGTACGATAACTGGGAAACCGATTTCGCGTGCGGCAGCGATCGCTTCCTCCGTCGTCGTAGCAGTACTGGACTGAGCACAGCACTCTCCGATGCTCTCCATTGCCTTGGCGAATAACTGACGATCCTCTGTGGTGATAATGGTCTCAACTGGCGTACCAAGTACCTGCACTCCTAGAGCGGCAAACTCGTCCTTGAGCTTGATACCGACATTTAACGCTGTTTGGCCGCCGAAAGTGACGTAGATCCCGTCAGGCTTTTCGTATTTTATGATCTTGCGAACAAAATCGGGTGTCACGGGGAGGAAGTAGACCTTGTCCGCCAGACCTTTTGATGTCGCAATGGTCGCTATGTTGGGATTTACGAGGATTGTATATATCCCCTCTTCCTTGAGGGCCTTGATAGCTTGCGATCCGGAATAGTCGAATTCGCCAGCCTGTCCGATCGACAAGCCGCCAGAACCTAATACGAGGACCTTCTGGACCCTAGCGCGAGGGTGAAGCTTTTCGTTTTCCTCCTTTCTGCCTCCAGGAAGAGAAATAGGAACGAGAGTACCAGACAAGATGCAATCTTCCACGTTCTGAATGAAGACGTCAAAGAGAAACTCAGTGTCACGGGGTCCTGGCGTAGATTCTGGATGAAATTGTACAGAGAAGAAGGGCTTGTCCTCGCAGTAGATGCCTTCATTGCTACCGTCATTGGCGTTTTTGAACAACTCTTTCCAGCCGGCTGGAAGGGTACCTGTATCAACCTGGTAACCGTGGTTCTGACTCGTGATGTAACATCTTCCAGAAAATACGTCCGTGCACGGGATGTTGTGACCACGGTTACCATACTTCATCTTCGAAGTTTGGGCACCAGCGGCAAGCGCAAGTAGCTGGTGCCCGAGACAGATGCCGAATATGGGTTTGTCTCCTTTTTGCATTACACGCGAGAGCGTCGCGATTGTGATGGTGAGCATTGACGGGTCGCCCGGTCCATTCGAAACAAAAACGCCATCATAAGGTTCGGGATCTTGGACGATATCGTGGTTCCAGGGAACTACTTTTACTTGTACTCCGCGGTTCGTGAAACATCGGATTTGATTATATTTCATCCCGACATCGATGGCGACAATACGGAGGGTACGCCCAGACGGATGTAGGCGTGGTTTGGTAATCGGCTGAAAGATTCGTGGAGATGGTAACGATACAGTAGCGACCAAGTTATCTTGGTTGGGGTCGTGGAAATGGATGTCGAGATAATCCTCGCGCCAAGACATGGACGCAGGAGGGGAGCCTGCCCGCGAGACCGGCTGAGATTCTGGTAGGGGCGAGCGTATACGACCTCGAGGGGCCTGCGGTTGCCGTGCCAGGAGCTTTGCAAGCATAGATCCATTCTCGCGGATCTTTTTGGTGAGTGCGCGTGTGTCGACGCCATAAATGGCGGGGACGCCGTTCTCTTTTAGCCAATTACCCAAAGAAGATTTGGCTAAAAAATGGCTGTAATCGTCTGAGTATGAGCCCACAAGCAGTGCGGCGACGTGGATACGCGACGACTCGAACACTGAAGGTAGCTGGTCAGGGGAAAAAAGGCGCTCGGGAACACCATAGTTGCCAACGAGAGGGTAGGTGAGGATGAGAATCTGACCCTCATATGACGGGTCCGTCAGAGACTCGGTATATCCAACCATACCTAGGTGACAAGTTGATACTCAATTAAAACGATGAAAGGAGAACGTCTGACCGGTCTGAAAGACGCATTCGCCAGCTACACTCTTATCCTCGGCACCAAAGCTAATGCCCCGATAGGCAGTACCATCAGACAGCTCTAAGACAGCATCAAAGAGTGCATGTCGAGCTTGGATGGGAGCAAAACAGACGGGTCGCACGGGATTGCCATTCGCCTTGCTCACAGAACGCGATATGGCTGATCGATTAAGACTGGCCATGGTTCTGGGGACTTGTTCAAAAAGTCCTTGTTCTCTTTATCTTTCACCAGGAGTGTGCAGGGTTTGGTGAAAGAAGGGAAGAGAAGAAAGATCATCTCGATCAGCAAGATGGAAAACACTCTCAATGTTGATGCCTGTTTGCAAATCGCGGGCAAGTTTAAGCCGCGTGGTGTCACCTCGTGACGAGAACGCCGGCCGTGTATAATTGTAGATTGAACATGGGAATACAAGTATGAGTAGAGAGAAAAGACAAAGTCCATTGTCCTATACCAGAAATCAAGGCGGATAAATAAGCCTAACTTGATTGGTTTCAAGGACTATCGGCGCCATCCAAATGTTTCAGTGGTGTCACATCGCCATCGACTACATACGAGGGCTCCCCATAGGGTCTCCCACGTCCCAGCAGTGCTACCCCGTCCATATACCCGCCTGCGCTCATGTTTTCTTCGGCGACGATAGCACCAGTCTGTTGATCTAGGTGGAATGACAGACCAGCCAAATTTTCTTGCATCCGTTGCTCGTCATCGTATGGTGACAAGAGCTGACCAAATCCAGACCTCGACGTCAAAGCCACGATTGAGGCAATAGAACCAGGAGGAGTTGTCAACCATAGTTTGCGACGTGCACGCCCATGGAAATAGTGTAACCCAAGCCCGACGATCCCAATTATGATCAACAGGGGGGAAAGAATGAAAGCCGGAAGCGGTCTGCGGGTGACGTGAGACAGGTTAACTCGGAGATCGGTCACTGGAAGCCTCACTCTACAAATAGGCGTGGCAAGTAAGACGTGAGTTGCGCGGGAACAGTCGAGTTACTCGCGACAAAGTAATTGACTTGGGCAGCGACGGCAAGATGCTGGGTCTGTCAGACACATTGAGAGATCATATAATGCAATAGATGCCACTATACTCGCATATATGGTCGTGGTAATGTTAAGAAACCCAGTTTCACTTTGAAAGATGGACAAGGGACCCCCGGGTTGTCTTGACGCAAAACGATATATTGCATCGGGAACACCAAAATTGATGGCTAGCGCTCTCGAGGAAACGTAAGGATCTTCGCTCTGGTCAAATATAACACTGTATGAAATCAGACTGGTGCTTTGTACAAGTCAAGCTTGGTGGATACCCACCCATTGTACGGACGACCGTTAAGAGGGCTTCCGGTAATATTATTGGTGCCTCCCAGTGGTTCTATGGCCGTACAGGGACCGAGAGCGGTGCTAGTAAGGTTCATCGACGTTTCAACTTGAAGTACGTTGATTGTCGGGTTGCAATACACGCTCGCCACCTGTGGACTGCTAGCGTTGAGATAGAACCAGAACACGACGGGTTGGAACTCGATGTCTAAACCAGATGGAGCACAACTGCCAGCGTTGACAACATTGAATTGCTGAGTTCCATTGCTGGGACTGAAAGTATTGCTCGCGGAACATCCATTAGAAAATGTGGCTGACGCGACGTAGTTTCCACCTGTATTCGTCACGTTTAGCGAAGTAGGATTCACACAGTTGACCTCCGTCTGAATGGCACTGGTATTTACTGCAAGGGTACCGTTGAGGTAAGAAGAACCTGGTGGGGCCTAGCGAAGATATAATAGAAAGAGGTGACTGAGGGGTACACAGGATAGCAACCATCTTACCTGGAACGCAGCAGCAGACCAGATCCCCCGAACAAAAGGTGGATCGATTATCTTGTCATATACTGCGAGTATGAGTGTATGTCCCCTCCTCACCACCAACCTACATACCTGACGAGAGTGCAAACTGATTCGGTTTGAGACGAGATATTTTACGCAAAAGGTGAGTAACTTACACCTGTGGAAGCCAAAAAACCATCCAGGTTATTTATAGTGGGCGAGAGGGAAACGGCGCTCGTGACGAGAGCGGTAGCATCTGTATACCATGTCAAGGACCTTATTTTATAAAGTGGGTGACAGCGAACCGGTCGTATGAGGGACTTGTCGCACTTGCAGAAGTGAACCAGCCAAGGGCTGCAACAGTATGACAGAAAGCGCTATGAGCGCCGAGAAGTTGATCATATAATGTTTATATGACAACGAGCTATAGAGGACGTTCAATTGGCTAAGAAATAATTAAGCATGACAGATCTCGGCTTGATGTGAGAATCGTACTTCATAGCAGCCTAATTCGCACGCTCAGCACATGTTAAGAGGCGAGGTGAAGAGGACTCACATAGTCCAGGAGAATACTGCGCGATGCGGGTACGTTGCCCTCAGAGAGCGTCACGTATGGCTACCAAAAAGCTATAGTGACCGTTGCAGACGATCACGCATTGACATACCTGGTACCATCGGAGTAACCAGTCGGCTGACGTCCAAAAGTGAGCGATGGGTACGACGAGGAGTATAGGGAAAAAAGACTACGACCACGGTCAAAAGGAATACCAAAATAGAGCGGCGCGCTCACCGTTAAAAACTGAGTGGACGAAAAGCTGAAGATGTTTTTAGATGGAACAGTGAAGCCTGTGATCATGACACTGTTGTAGATCGTGTGAATTGATGCTGATGGTGACGGACGCACCGTTCCGAGTTTGCGATATGAACAATACAACTTGTAGCACGATTCCGGCGGATATCATGAGAAAAGCAACGATGCGAACAGCCCAAAATTTGAGTATATAAGGCTCCTGTAATCAAGATAGACCATCTCGTCAAAAAGGATGAAACAGATGGTGGACATTGCGCACATATCGTGGTGGCCTCTTTTCGTTCGGGTCGGGTACCTGTTGCACAGACTGTTGAAATCTGGGCGAGGAGGCGCCAAGACCCTTCGAAGTCGAGTCTTCGACGTGGCTCATGGTGGGGGAGAGGATGACGCGAAGTGTAGGAAGCAGGCGCAATAAATACTACACAGCTTTCAGGTACCAGTCTCCTGGAATTTTTTTAACTGGGTGATGCGGTGAGCCAACATGGAGCACAGAGGTTAAATTGGCGACCGTGACAAGGCCGGTCTGAGCGGTGGTGTATCAAATGTCGACTGAAGGGATATTCACCTCGACTCAGGTGGGATGTGGGTCTGATGGCGATGGACTGGGAGGCAGTGAGTTCGCACAGCTGTCTCGGTTAGGTTGAATGGGTCGCGTCATCATCTCAGCAGGCCGAAATGAACGCTAAGCAGATGGCAGTCAGACCTGAACCAGCTCGATGAGCTTGACATGTAGCCGAGTTCAGTCTGAAAGCTTGCCCAGCGCCGCGCATTCCTCACCGAGCGGGATGTTTCTTGATACGGTCAACCTGAGGCTGGGTCTCGATACGTGACTTCGAGGTCAAATTTTCAAATATTTGTTCCAGATATAGACATAAACGCCTGTCAAGGAACCAATGCCACGCCTACAACGTGTTTTACACCAGGCTGAGATTTTCAACGTTCTAGAGTCTGAAGTATCCACCTTAATCACCAGTGCATGGCCTTACATCTGTAATGGTCATTCAGCATTTTGCGCACGACCACCCGCACGCCCACAACTTTCGACTCCGTTTTCACTTCGAGTGGAACAATCCGAGCACGGATTCGTTCAGCGCGGACATAGCTTTATGCCTATCAGGATCTGGCAGTGCGTTGGGTGTGTCTTCATGGAAACGTTATTTGCTATCCAGTGGCAGCGGCCCCGCCTGTGGACCACCATCGCAGCGTCAAGACGGCTCCAGCTCATCGCCTTCGAGTTCCGATGAAGTCTGATAAGTCTCCATCACCATGATAACCTCTCTTAGGAACGAGATACCTCAATGGTCAAGTCAAAGCTGGAATACTTGAATTCGTAAAGAGTGGGTTTAGTGTCGTACGCAACACTGTACCTTGCGATGCCCACGCAAAGCAAGTACAACCAACTACGGCAAAGTCCGATAGATTTCTTCGGCTAACGACAGTACAATTAGCCCACCTCTGGCCACAATACGAAGTCGCAGCACGTTCGGATGCGATTCATTCTGGATTGATATTAAGATATTGACCAGTCATGTATGGGTTGCATTCTAGGCGGTGGTTATCCGCTACCCAGTTCATCATCACATATCACCCATGTACGTCCCATTGGCCTTGTAAACGTTCAACCATGTGGATGCCTCATTGCACCCAAAACCGTGACATGCACGAGTGCAGCACCTAACGGTCACCGGGTACATACAAGGCAGTAGCAGAAGTATCTCTTCACAATGTTCGCAGCAGCTCGATGTGGGGCGGATACGTTCTTGGACTCGATTAGCCGATTCACCAATGATCGTTAACACTTAATAGTACGATCTGCTCACCAGACCACTGCCCTTTGGCGAACTTAATCCTGCCCCGCGTACCAACACTGGCTATCCAGCCATGAATGTCACGGACATGACAGTCGCTCTAAGACGTATGCACAACGCGCTCTTTTACATGCTGTCATGTCGTAAAACGCAGGGAAAATGTGGGAAAAATAAGCACCGCCACTAGATATGTCGCCGCTTGAAAAACAAGCGGACACCCTTGACCCGGCGCGAGATTCTCGTTTTCGACCATCATCCATTCGTGTCCCAACGCCATCCCTTTAACGACTTCCTCTTCCTAGTCCCCAATGTACGTGTCTCTCTTCTCTTTCGTCGCGTCCTTGTCGTGTCTTGTGCGCGTCGGGCGCGACTTTTGTCTTGATGTTCAGTGTTCGAAAAACATCGCATCATTCTCCATGTTCAATCCAAGCTGATCGCTCTCTTTTTTAGCATGCGTGAAATCGTCCACATTCAAACCGGCCAGGTAGGCACACATCGTCCTGTTGACACACTTTTTTCGCTCATGTGTTTTCGCGCATAGTGCGGTAACCAAATCGGTATGATTTGAACCACTCCAGATCGTTGCCATCGTATTGATCTTTTCTCTTGTCGTATAGGTGCCAAATTCTGGGAGGTGGTCTCCGATGAGCATGGCATTGAGCGGGATGGTCTATACAAGGGAAACAATGACATGCAACTGGAGCGTATCTCGGTCTACTATAACGAGATTGGGTCCAACAAATACGTTCCTCGTGCTGTCTTGGTCGACCTCGAGCCCGGAACTATGGACTCTGTCCGCTCTGGTCCTCTAGGTGGTCTTTTCCGCCCCGACAACTTTATCTTCGGACAGAGTGGTGCGGGCAACAACTGGGCGAAAGGACGTAAGTCTTATTCCGTCTAGTCAAAGTATTTTTTTTCACTCAGAACAACTCCAGACTACACCGAAGGAGCGGAGCTGGTCGACTCCGTCTTGGATGTTGTACGGAAGGAGGCTGAGGGTACCGACTGCCTGCAAGGTCAGTGCTATTAACTTGCAAGGTGCATCATACAAATGATGAGCCACAGGCTTCCAAATCACTCATTCACTTGGTGGTGGTACGGGTGCTGGAATGGGAACTCTTCTTATGTCCAAGATTCGGGAAGAGTACCCTGACCGCATGATGTGCACATACTCGGTTGTTCCCAGTCCTGCTGTCTCTGACACTGTCGTTGAGGTAAACTTTTGTTCGTCGCTTACTTAAATTGTTGTGCTTACGTTTCATACAGCCCTACAACGCCACCCTTTCGGTTCATCAACTTGTGGAAAACTCTGACGAGACTTTCTGTATTGACAACGAAGCTCTCTACGACATCTGCTTCAGGACCCTCAAGCTCTCTACCCCCACTTATGGAGACCTCAACCACCTTGTGTCTTTCGTCATGTCTGGTATTACTACCTGCTTGCGTTTCCCTGGTCAATTGAACTCGGATCTCCGCAAGCTTGCTGTCAACATGGGTATGTAGTCTTTGTTATCGATTATGTTTTGACTGATGTGCGGTTGTTAAGTTCCGTTCCCCCGTCTTCACTTTTTCATGACTGGATTTGCTCCGTTGACGGCACGTGGCAGCCAACAATACCGTGCCGTTACCGTTCCCGAGCTGACACAACAAATGTTTGATGCCAAAAACATGATGGCTGCATCGGACCCAAGACATGGTCGATACCTCACTGTATGTCTGATTGTATTTTCTTGTCATGACCTCATCGTTTTTCTACAGGTTGCCGCCGTATTCCGAGGCAAGGTTTCGATGAAGGAAGTAGAGGAACAGATGCAAAATGTGCAAAACAAGAACTCTGCTTACTTCGTCGAGTGGATCCCCAACAACGTGCTCTCGGCACAGTGTGACATCCCTCCTCGCGGTGTCAAGATGGCAGTCACTTTCTTGGGTAACTCAACTGCTATCCAGGAGCTCTTCAAGCGTGTTAGCGACCACTTCACCGCCATGTTCAAGCGCAAAGCCTTCTTGCACTGGTACACTCAAGAGGGAATGGATGAAATGGAGGTTTGTTCTTACCATGTCCAAGTCGATCGCATATTGAACATTTCTGGTTGATAGTTCACGGAAGCCGAGTCAAACATGCAGGATCTCATTGCCGAGTACCAGCAATACCAGGACGCGACGTGAGTGATTCTCTCGGCCTGCTCTGGCCGTGGCTGACATATCGCTTAGCGTGGAGGAAGAGGGCGAATATGAGGAGGAGGTACCAGCAGAGGAGGAACAGTAGACGTTAAAATTACACGCAGCTCATGATTGTTCCCGACCGTTTCCCTTTTTTTTACGACGAAAACTTAGGTACCCCGCTATTGGTCTTCCTTCATGTTTGATGCCCTTGTCCTTAATGTCACGTCGCCGTTACCCTAGTCAGCATTATCATCTTGAATGCACGGAGACATACAATGGACAATAAACACAGGCAAATATGTATTGAAGTGAAAAGAGCCAACTTGAATGAAACACCATGCAAGTCGGTCTCAAAGATACTTGCTCGTTCTACTAATCACCTCTTTCTCTTGATTGGAGACGGAGCACCAATGTGTACAGGTGCAGCAACGTTTTCACTGCAGCTCCTGAAGTGGCTTTTGGTGCAACATTGATCGCCCTTCCTCTGCCAGCGCGGATTATTGCTTGTACAGTTCTCGTGCCTGGCCTAGATAATAAAAGGGAATGTACAGCTTCTTGCTCTGAAAGTTTCGAGCTGGTTGAAAACATGACGTCTCGTCGACGCGGACGGACTGGGTACATTTTAATAGCATGGAGTGAGAACGACGACGACAAAGCGAAAGCTATACAACAATGGGTGGTACGATATACAAATGGTACGCGGCCGTGCGGGCGCAAGTCAACCTTTCACCATTCGTCGTCATCGTCATCGTCTTCAATGAGAGGCCTCGGAGGTGCCGAGGCCATATCGTTAGGGTCCACGTCGTCGGGATCGACATCTGCATCCGCGTTTGCGAACATGGGAGGCGGTGCAAGCAGGTCCGCGCACTCGGGTTGGTGCTCTTTCCGTTGTCTGTGCTGCTCGTCGATGGCGAGACCCTGCGCCATCGACGTCCACATGCGGAGTTGCAACCTGGGGACGAACAAGAGGCGATTGAGTCAATGAAGACGCAAAGGGGGCGTGGCGGTGGCAAAGACGCACAGACTGTCGTCTCCAGCGCATGTCTTCGTGTCCATTTGCATGCGCAACACCTTGGCGCTGTGAGGGACGGTGATCCCTGAGTTGGTCTCCATCACGGCCTTGACGAGCTTCTGAAGGTTGACGATACTGGGAGGGGGGAAGGCCGCTTCGTCGATCGCGTCTTCCTCCGCCTTGCATCGGTTCTGCATATAGATCAGACGACATGTTCACGGATACGTCTGTGATGTGACGACCACCTTCGCAGACGCTAGAGTCGGACTCGAGAGCAGGTTCGAGAGCCCAGAGGACCAGGACTCCAGATCGATGCCCGTACGCGAAAGAACAGCGCGAGCCATGTCTTCGTTGTGCACAATCACTATCAAAGGGACCCCGCTCTCGTTTGCGTTGGGGCTCAACAAGGATCGCAGGCGCTCGTTGCAGCCCGCTTGGTCAAGCGCGACGACCTCGGAAAAGTGGGCTTTCTATGGCACCAAAAAGGATCGAGTGCGGGGTACGCGGGACACGAGGGGCCATGCACGTTACCTTGGAGTTTGGATTGTGTTTCCCAGACGATTTTATCTCGACATGGACCGGAGTGCAGGCGAGTTGTTCAAAGAAGGATGGGAACGTGACGTCCGCCCAGCCGACGTGGACCAACCAAACGTCTTTCAACCGGTCGCGCCTGGGTCGCTCGTCGGCGAGCCATTCTTCGAACACGAGCGACACGACGCGTACGCGGTCCAACCAAGGTGGCAGAGCGAGGCCCACCTTGCCTGGCTCGAGTTCTCGCGTGAGCAGTCTGTATAGCACCCTGCGAGCGTCGCATTGCGTCAGGACATGCAAGGGGAGAACCAGCTTGGAAAATAACAATAATAATAATCCACCTTTGTTGTTCAAAGTACGCCCTGTAATGGACATCGTTCGAACCCGCCTGGACGTACCCCCTGTTCGCTTGGCTGTTATCCACTGGCTCCTCGAGCTCCCGTCTGCTCTTGTTTCGCGGGCGTTGTTTGTACGTCGCGACCTTGGTCGAGAGGTCTTGATGATCGTGAAAGTGGATGGGCGACAGGGAAAGGAAATCGCGCGCGAGCCAGGGTTTTCTTGGGATACGGAGGCGGTGTTTGTGCGTGAACGTGTGCATTTGCTCGCTCGTCATCAAGAGGTAGGAAGCGCCAGAGGGGAGAATTCCTGGGTAGGGGCCAGTGTAGGGTTGACGGAGAGGAGAAAGGGATGTTGCAGTGGCAGCTACGTACCCAAGACGAGCTCGACTGGCGAGTCCTGCCCCCCTGGTCGAAAGAGCTTGGATTTCATGCCGATGATTTCTTGTATCATCGGCTTGTCGTCGTACATCTTGAACCTGTCGGATTCTTATAAGCGGTGCGGCTTGAGGTGAGGGTCGATACTTGCCATCCGTTTGAGTGGGCTCTATAGCCTGATATCTGGTAGAACTCTGACTCTGGGTTCATTCAGGACTCTAGGGCAAGTTTGTTGACTGCAATGATTATGAGGATGGGGTATGAAGTCCTTTTACATATGGGACGCGCGGATACAACGCGTCGACAAAGTCACGTATCAGTCACAGGATGACCCTGATTACACGTCAAAGAGGTCGTCTTACATCCGCCATGTATCTACGACTAACGAAATCATCATGTTTCTCCGTCGGGCTGGTCTGCAGCTGCTCCAGGTTCAGCTCCAGATGGCCTGGCTTCGTCCGCCGCAACGTGACCATCCAATTCGACGACCGCTTTCGTGTTTTTGCCTTTGCCCGGTGGTGGGGGGTGGTACACTTTTTCCTGGTCAGAATCAACGTCAGCGCGCAATTCAATCCGGAGGTAAAACGCATCTCGCCTTTCTCTTCTTGGGCCCTTTCTTGGCATTTGGGTCCGGGTAGGCGAGCTGCTCGACCCGCTGCCACTCTTCGCTCGCCAAGAACGCCGCCCGTATAGGCTCCAGCAAACTGACGATCGCGTCGCGCACGTTCGCCTTCAGATCCCCCGGATGTATCTTCTTTGCCGCAAAGTCGTCCTCCAGCTCCTGGTAGGTCCTGTAGTGGCTTGGTCCGCCGCCCTTTTCGCGCGCGATCGTGAACACCGTCCCTTCGGGCGCGTCGTCTGTCACAAAGGGCCTCTGAGACCCCGTCGACTCCTTGCCCTCCTCTTCATCGTCGCCCGTGTCGCCCCGCAATCGCTCCAAACGCAGTTCGCTTATGGGTATCAGCACGGCCTTGGTGAACGCCAGCAGCCCGTTCTCCGTCACGTTCCCTTCCTCGCAAAACGCTTTCTTGATCTTTCTCTTCACAGCCTCTGGCGTGTCCAGAAAGTCTATTTTCGAGTCTGGGTCCGAAGACGACATCTTGCCGCCCATCAAACCCGGGACCATGGTATTCATCAAGTGGGCCCGCTTGGCGTAGCCCAGTCTCGGCAAGTACAGTTCTGCATAGGTAAAAATCTTGCGCTGTCCGGACGAGCGAGGGGAGGGGAGAATGAGACCCCGACGCCAGGAGACGACACCCGACCACGCGCACCTGATCCGCACCTCCGAACTGAAAATCAACGCCGAGGTATTGCTCGTCGAGCGCTTGCAGCCCGGGGTAAATCAACCCGCTCAGCAACGGGCTTTCGACCTGCTTCACAACCTCCGACCCCGCCTTCTTGGCGTCGTGCTCCGTCACGATCGTGCAGAGCTTGTAGTTATCCAGGTTGTACTCCTTCGAGAGCTGGTAGTCGGAGCCCTGGACGAACGTCAGCTTGGACGTGGGTATGCCGAGCGAGGCGAACACGGCTCGTAGAATGAATTCGTAGTATTTCGTCCTGTGGACGACGAGGTCTAGCGGTGCCTTTAAGTTATCGAGGAATGCGTGCACGTCTTGGAGAGAGGGTGCGTAAAACTCCAACGCCATCGGATCATGGTAGACGTACCAGCGAGGAGAATCTTGACTTCCACGCCTGCTCTAAGGAAATCGGCGATCTTGGTCAACGGGACAAAGTAGCCAATGTGAGCTGCACGTGGGATGATGAATGATTCGCTGGTTCAGGCGACGGAAAACATACGGCGTCCGGTTGGCGTGGTACCTAGTCGTGGTTGGAATGACTCGGCCTATTCGGTAGAAAACGAGAACCATACCCCAGTAGGCCTTGGGCGATCTGCCCTCGGTAAGGATACCCTTGATGATATCGCCTCCAAGAATTTCCTGGAGCCTGCGAGTAATCAACTCGTACTTTTTCGCTACTTGTTCTTCTGATGCCATCCAGGATCAATGGACACGGCAGTAAGAGGGAAAGATGGGTGCGAGTAGACGAGTGACTCGACCTGTACCAAATAACTTTTGCCACGTGCTAACGTATTTGATCGGTTTCAAAATCGGTACACTCCTCCACTTCATTTGCTAATGTAGTAGTACAAGATATGAGCGCTTCACAGCATAAATACAGCACAGGTGGCCTCTAGCTATGGTGCAACCCCATAGTGTCCGCAAAGGCGATATTGACTCGTATTCTGAAGAGCCGAAAAGTGTCACTCAATAGTAAATAACTTTTGCGTGCTTTGGATTTCGAGTGCCCGTGTGTAGACGATCGCCAGCTCTGGCCGGCGTCTCGCTATTACCCTACAGCTAGATGAGATCGGAGTCGGCAGGTCAGGTGGAACACACGCACCATAGATGGCAAAATCCTCAGATGCTCAATAAACATCAATGGTGACGATCAATGTGGTGTCGGCCCTCACAGAGTTTCAGCTTGAGTGTCACGGGAGAACGGGCCAAAATCGCTCAAAAAATATTGCGTTCTCGATTATCCAGATTTTCAGATTTTCAAAGTCTTGGATTGCAGTCGCTTTTGAGTTATTCTTTTCAGGTTTTCAAACATTTTTGACTTTCTACTTTTGTTGACAGTTGGGATAGATAACGGTCTGTCGCACCCGAGATCAGCAGTCGATGACAGACGAAGACCTATGACATACTGAGAGGAAGGGTGGCCATGAATCGTTTCTGGATCAATGTGAATAGAATCAAGGCGCTCTTTGAGTGTTTTGATAGGTTCGCTGAGGGATCGACCCCGCTTTCCTGCTGATCGTGTGATCTTGGCACACGACCAGAGCGGGCGCGACGGGACTGGGTCGCAATGCGCACACGAGGATGAAGGTCCTTGCACCGTAGTGGGAAAAACCTGGACTCTCTTTCGGTGCAAGAGAAGGCCAGGAGGCTTGGGTGGGATCGGCGGCTTGGTAGAATCTTTCGTCACAAGTGTGCGCTGACGAGGAAACGCGGGTTGAGCTTCGTGGCCTTCCTCCAAGTCTGACTGTTGAGTTGACGTTCATCAGCTTCATGACAGGCGAAAAAAAGCAGAGGAAACGGACTTCAAAGCTAAAGCATTTTTGGAAAGAGTATTCTGAAATCGTGGAAACGCTAGGTGGGGCCACAGTAGAGATATCCACCCCACCATATGCCTTCTACGAGTACAAGATAAACTCAAGGCTTGGTTCAAACGACGTTGTAAAGACATACCCTCAAATCGAAACATTTCTGAACCCTTCGTAGCTGTCGAGCTTGCGGCTGCGAGGGGCAGGTCGTTTCATGCAGTGTCTCAAATGACGATGTACTCTGTATGGCCGGAAATACGATCGAATTCTGCAGGATAGGATCAGTGGTGCATAGCAACGAACTCCACCACAAAGGCCTACTCTTAGATCGATATACTTTTTCATTCTTCGAAGTGTTTTTCCAGGATTCTCAACGGGAGATAAGGTGAAATCGCTCTTCGTATCTGTGATTTCGGAAATACGAATTTTGGGGATGGTAAGGATTGTCTCAAAAGATCCTATGACTTCTGCGAAGGAAACTGCAGGAACGATGTCGACTTGATCCATGTATTCGAGACTTGATGTGTATTGACGCCTGAAGGTCAGAACTTTTCTGTACGGCGAGATTGGACGTCTAAAAGAGAGTGGAGGAGACGGAGAGGTTGCCTCAATCTCGTATTCGTCGGCAAGGGACTCTTCAGAGATACTTGTAAGGAATCTGGGGAGATGGGCAGATAGTATTTCCCAGACGGTTTCGGCGCTATCTTCGACATGAGTTACTTTGGGTTCTGGATCGTCTTGCTCTTCGTCCAACGTGAGGTCACCCATCTGACTCGAGAGCAAGGGATCGATGGAACACGTCGAAACAGCCATGTCAATGACTGGTGTCATGGTGCATGCTGGAGAATCAGGGTGCATGATTGGAAGCAAAGCCGTGTCATCTTCATCTTCCTCGTCTTCATCATCAGCCAGGTAGGAGGAGCGATTATTATTTTCCTTGGAGGACACGCCGCTCGATGGTTGAGGGTCCACCAATGTTCGGTGTGCAGCGGAATCTGCTAAAGAGTCGTCGGAAAGGTAACGGGAAAGTTTTGGAACAGGAATGGCCAGCTTTCTCTTCATGTCCAACAACGTCCGATTCATCGCGTTTTGCTTCCGCGACTCAACTTCTGAGGTCCACTCTTCGTCTTGACTCGAGTGGAACGAGAAACTGTCGAACTCTCGTTGGAGTTCTTCATCTGAAAACTCGGACAACCGGACAGACTTTTCCGGGGGTGGAGATTCAGACAAATGGAAGGTGATGGTTTGATTCGCCAGCGTCGTCGCGGACGGTGCGGGGGAACCAGGGGAAGAACAGATGGGACGAAACGAGGGTGAGTCTGCGAGATCGCAGGAGGAATGAGGTGACTGTAACGGGGAGACCGTAGGAGAGTATTCCGTGAACGACTGGACGAGGGCTTGGCAAAAATCATATCTGGCCTGCTCGACTGCTTGATCGGAGGATGCGCGACGATGGGAAAACAGTCGTTCAAAATCCAACCAACTTTGAGCAACAGCGGTCAAAGAATAGATATGATCTTCCTCGTCATCGTCCTGCTCGTCCAGAGGGACGGAGACGAGAAGGGGCGATGAACCCAGGTTGTCATGGACGCCGACATTGGGAGCCGTCGACGAACAAATGAGCTCTGTGGAATCCAAATGGCGGGCGTCTCTCTGGAGTTCTACGCGTTGTCTTAGGGACGCATTTTCAAAGAGCTGCCGAAGGTCCTCCTTCGCCGAGTTGACCTTTCGAGCGATGAGTTTTTTCGGCTTCAGTTTGTTGAGATCGGCGTTCAGCACGGCGGAGCACTGTGCTTTGAGCGATCCCCCTTCTGTTAAAAGGTTGATGTGGGGCTAGGCGGGTTCGTCAGACGAGCTGACACGCGACGGTACAAGTGAACATACCAAGGACTTTGCCTTTGGAACGCCAGCGTTCCTCGGGATTTGCTTGCAATTTTTGGAGATCTGCCCGCTGGGCGAGATACCGATGGAGGAGGGAGATAAAAGAGCGACGTCCTCGAAGGAGGCAAGTTTGTTCTTGATCAACAAGACCATGATGAAGAGCGACGACGATGGTAGACGGTAAGGGCGGCAAAGGGAAAAGGTAACGCGCGGCGTGTGTTTCTGGGGAGAAAAATGAACGTCGCTGAGCCTGGTATTTAAATGCTGCTGGCGTAGTGCTGGAATGCTACAGGAGCGATGACATCACCGGTCACGTCGCCTGCCCAACATGATCTGTATGCGTGCCATGGTGTACTTGGTCGACAGGTCATCATAGACAATGTCTGTGGTCCTAGTGAACGGTCAGCCGACGACGGAGTAGTAGTGGGGCAAGGAGTGACTGTAGTGAGCAGGTGAAACTTCGAGTAGTGGTGACGTAATCTATTCTGATTGGTTGTTCAGTCACGCCATGATCGGGTAATTCATTTTTTTTTTGGGTTAAAAGAAGGACGTACTTTTGAACACTTTGTTTCGTTCTTCCTCCTTCACCATGGCCTTCAACGCGACGGCTGCGGTCGCTCATGGTGCTGCCCAGCAACTCTATGCTCACGTCGACCTGTCCAAGCTCAGCTGGTTAGAGCAACTCTGGGCTGCATGGTACATTTGGATCGACAACCCTGTCATCGCTACCGGTCTCATGAGTTTCTTGCTACACGAAGTGAGTCGCGCCCCTTGGCCTAGTGTCGCGAATTCTTCTGACGCGGTTCGTTCCTAGATTGTATACTTTGGACGCTGTGTGCCTTGGATCATCATTGATGCCATTCCGTATTTCCACAAGTGGAAACTCCAGCCCAACAAAGTGCCTACTCCTCAAGAACAATGGGAGTGTACCAAGCAGGTCCTTTTCTCTCATTTTACCATTGAATTGCCTGCCGTGAGTTTGATTACGACATGAACTACTCCAATGTGTTGAAAAATGACGCTCCCAGATCTGGTTGTTCCATCCGATGGCGGAGAAGTTGGGTATGCAGACGTACCAGGTACCATTCCCGTCCTGGCAGACCGTGGCGCCTCAGGTTGCGATATTTTTCGTGTTTGAAGACATGTTCCACTACTTTGGTGCGAGAACTCGATGTTTGTCGTGACCGCGTTCTTGACTGCCTTGGTTCCAGCTCACCAAGCTCTCCACTGGGGCGTCTTGTACAAGTACATTCACAAGATCCACCACAAGTACTCGGCTCCCTTTGGTCTTGCTGCAGAGTACGCACACCCTGCCGAGGTGTTCATCCTCGGTACTGGCACGATCGCCGGACCTATCTTGTATTGTTACTTTACCCGCAATTTGCACATCGTTACTGTCTACCTCTGGATTACCCTTCGCCTGTTCCAGGCGATCGACGCGCACAGCGGTTATGGTGTGTGTCGTTGGACTCGTTCGATGCCTTTTGTTTGACGCGGTCGTCTAGATTTCCCTTGGTCGCTGCAGCACATCGTTCCCTTCTGGTCCGGTGCCGAGCACCATGATTTCCACCACATGGCGTTCACAAACAACTACTCGACGTCGTTCCGGTGGTGTGACCGCCTGTTTGGCACGGACGACAAGTACCAGGAGTACCGCCGACGGCTCGCTGCGAGCAAAGCTGCGATGAAAGGCAAGAGTAAGGCAGAACAAGAAGCTGCAGAGCTTCGTCTGATTGAGGAGATGGAAGCCGAGGGTGAGCGTGCAGAGGCCATCGCAGAGGGAATTATTTCGGAGAGCAAGATGGACAAGGTGCAATAGCGGGGACCCTTTTTCTGCTTAGATCTAAAGTACTATTACCTTGTAGTCAAGCGCATAATCATCCTCTCTCTCTCTCTCTCGATGCCACTCCCGCCAGAGACGCTCGAGCTCATCTTTGTCCATCTCCCCCGACGTGATCTCGTCGCCATACTCACCGCCAGCGCCGCCTTGCACAATGTCGCCGCCCGTGTACTCTATCGTATGCTCGTCGACGTCTCACCCGCCGTGCGCGCCTTGCGCCTCGTCAAGACGCTCGCTCGCAGCCATGTTTACCCCCCGCTCGTCCACCGACTCGACCTCGACTGGTCCACCAACCTCCTCACCGCCAACCTCCTCCGCCTCCTCCACCGCGCCCTCCTCCGCCTGACCCGGCTCACCCACCTCGGTCTCGAGTTCTCCGCCGCGGACAACGACGCCCACTTTGCCTGGATCCTCCAGGGCTGCACCTTCTCGCTGCGCGTGTTCACGACTTCGATGCGGTGCGAGCCCCTCCTCGCGCGCTTCCTCGAGACGCAGCCCGACGTCGTCGAGATCTGTCTCCGCGGGTTCACCTTTACCCCGCCGCCCCCGCCGTCGCCGTCGCCAGTGCGCGACGCTCCTCGCCGCCTCCCACTCGCCCCTTGTGCGCTCCCGCGCCTCCGACACTTCCGCACCGTGCTCGCCTCGTCGGACGTCACCGCTGACTTTATACGTGGGCGCCCCGTCGAGACCGTCTCGCTCTCGCTCTACCCGGGCGCGTCGTCCACCGCGTCGCTCGACGCACTGCTCCTCTCGACGCGCCCGCTCAGGCGGCTCACCGTGATGGCCTTCCACACTGCCTCGCCCGCAACGCTCTTTGCAGAGATCGGGACGCGCCTCCCAGCGCTCGAGGCCCTCCACGCCGTTCTCCTCCTCGTGCGGCAGACGACGCATGCAAGTTATCCTCCCAAACAAAAAAAGAAGTCATGCGCCGCGCTGACGTTTCTCGGTACAGGAACTCGTCGAAACGGCGTCGTCGTTGAGCCATTTCAAGGCGCTGCGGTACCTCACGTTCATGGCCCCTGGTACGCTCTCGTCCGAAAACGAGAACGAGATCGTGACGCTGTGGGGCCAGGCGTGTCCGACGCTCCGCACGATCATCCTCCCCAAGGGCATCGTGTGGGGGTCTATCGACGGGCGGTGGGTGTCGCTGCAGGACGCGTCGTGAACCACACATGTGGGGAGGCAGACGAATGGATGTACAGTTGCTGTATTGTTTTCGTATCCAAAATGATCACACGGACGAGCTGCTTGTACCCATGTCTACTTGGTGGCAGGCACCCCGTCCCCATGACGCCATCATAATGCACGTCCGAAACGGCATCGCGAGGCTCAACGACGAGCATGCGAACAAGATGATGCCTGGGCTCAGCTCGTACACAACGTACTGAGATATGGTCTCGAAACGAATGTATACCACCAACGCCAAGGGGAGGGGGAGGAAGGTATCTATTGGGTCCAAACGAGTTCGTACAAGAGACGACGGCAAACGCAACGCTTTTAGACGTGAATATGAGGTGACATAGAGTTACGAGGTAGATATAGCTGATAGGTGTTGTTGTACGTATACGGGCAGGTCAACAAGATTAAACACGCGTGAACCTAGCGGAGAGAGAGAGAGTCAAGGGACGAAATCAAGGCAGCCTCCGTGCGCGGCGATCTCTACGTCCATGACGTGGCAGTCTGGCGGAACGAGCTAAGAGCAAGAGTGCCACGGCCAACACATCGACGTGGCCAGGGGTAACCATGGGATGATCGCCACGCAGAGGCACATGGCAGGTGGGTGAGGGACGACCTGAGATATGTTGCAGGCCGTGCACAATAGACGAAAACGGGAGTGGGAGAGGAAAAGCAGTCGCGAGACCAGATCACAGATAATAGCCAAGATGCCCAATATGTATAATTTTTACTTTTTTTTCTTTTTCACGGACCACACGGCGAAGACCAAAGGGGGTATTGCGCTGCAACGGATCAGCAGTGTACGGAGCCAGCGTCGGCGGTAGGATACGAGGTCATCTGAAGGTGCATTTGCGTTGCATGTTGCTGTTGAGCTCGGAGGTACTGCTGCTGTGCGGAGGTGTACAGCATCTGCTGTTGATACTGCTGAACGTACGTTGGGGTCGAATGGCCTGTCACGGGCGTCGATTGGCCGCTCGCGAACGGGGTCGATTGTCGTGAGCTGGCCGCGGAGCTCTTTCCGTGAGCATGTTGAAGGGATTCGTGTTGTCCGCCTGCGAGCAGTGCGAGGCCTATTGCGCCGTGATCACCCGAGTGCTGATAGTGATACCGAAGGCCGTTCATGTTCTTGTACCGTCGTTGGCAGTCACCGACGCCGCATGCAAACGGACGGAGGCGACGCTCTGCCTCGCGTTCGACCTCGCGCAACTCACCCTCGGTGATGGTGTTTTCGTCCTCTCCCGCGGCCTCTCTCGCGGAACGCTTGCTCGCGAGGAGAGCTTGAACTTGCTCGAGGTCCTTTGGGGGTGCAAAGTTGCAGCTTCCGTGAGTCATGTGGTACTTGAGCCCGTTTGCTTGCTTGTAGCTCTTGTTGCAGTTGGGCTTTGGACAACGGAACGGCTTTGAGAGGAGAAGCGAGGATGCGGGGCGAGAGAGGGTCGTGCTCGCGCGAGGGCTATTTTGTTGCGATGACGAAGCCTTTGTGGCTGTCAAGTCGGATGACTGCGTTGGGGTGGACGAGGCGGCATGACGGGATGAACTAGACGGGGACGGTACGCGAGAAGCCGCAGGCGTGTTGGCGGGTGTGTTGGCAGTGGAGAAAACGACGGCAGGGGGGATACAACCGTAAGGGCTGTTTGGCTCGCTTGCGGGAGAGACGGGCGCGTGGAGGTCGTCTGTCGCTGGCGGGGAGGGGACCGTGCCGGGCATGGAAGATGAGTAATCAGAATAACCGGCGTAGCCGTTGAACGGCTCGGGGTTTTTTGACAAATTGGGCAGGCTGTTGCGGGAAGAGGGAAAGGGAGGGATGGCATGGCCATGGATGGACCGCGTCGGGAGGACGGTGGTCGTATCGAACGCGGAGACAGGCAAACGTGGCGAGCCATCTGGTGCGGACTGGCCAAAGTGGTTAAAGGAGTGTGTGGGATGAGATGCGAGGGGGGTCGTGAGGGGCGTGTCAGGGGGGGAAGGGCCGCTAGAGGAAGGAGAGGGGTGGTCGACGTCGAGCTCCATGTCGTCCGGATCGAAACCGCCATGGTGGTAGGGTGGGGGGAGGGTGTGGATCGGATCTGGTGGGTAAGGGAGGGATTGCGTTCTGAGGGGATGGCGGGTCGCGGGGAAGGCGGCGACGGGGAGGTGCTGCTGAGGACGACCAAACTGGTCTAGGACGACGACGTGGACCTCTTCAAAGTGCTGAACGAGGGCATGAAGATCGTCGATCTGGAGACCACAGCAAGAGTAGTTGCGACACTGGGGAAAGCGTGAGCGGGAGAAAGCGGGAGAGGGGGGGCAGCGCACCAGCTCGTCCTCGCGGTCAAAGGTGGAGAGGGCGTTGAGGATAGAGCCACGATCGCTCTCGAAGGAAGACGAGAGTTTTGCACACTTAAAGTCGCTCGGACTGGGGGGAGGATAAGTGGAGCGCGCAATGGAGGAGAGGAGGAGGACGTACTCGAGTGGGCCGAGGAGTTGACCTGGAGAGCAGCCTGGGTAGAAACGACTTCCGAAAGAGCCAGCGCGCCAGGATATGGGAGAACCGAGGAAGTAGGAAGAGTCGGCGGGAGTACATGCGATGGGTTGAGAGGTCGCGGCCATGTTGGAGATGGGAGGGCGAAAGAGAAACAGCGCGCCGCCCTATTTAGCCGGCATCTCCCCCACCATCACAACTTTCCCACGTTTACTTCACCCATGCCGTCCACGGTCCGATCATCAATAAATAAATATAAATAGTGCCGGCATCTATAAACAACCACCCGTGACCCCCCCCCTTGACAATTTCAATTCGACCCCCCAAGGGGTCTCCTAAACTATGATACACGTGACTCGGATCCACCCGGCAGCGTCGACGTGAAACACCCCCGACGAGCCTCCAAGGCGGGTACCTTGTCACCCAGGGTTGATCTTATCACGAGACGTGTGAACTCGTCCTCGACCGTCCAAGTCCCCCGCCATGGGGATTCAAACCCACGTCCAACTTGAAGCAGAGAGCCGTATCGTCCCTCCCAGTCCTGTTCTCAACGCCAAACGAGGAAAACATGCCCAACGGTAGGCACCTGGCCCAGCGTACTCGACCGTGTGTATAGTGTGTCACCGTATCCAGCGAACATACGTACCCTCCTGTGAACGATTGTGTACCGCAATCGAGCGCGAACACGGCCCACGTGTAGCGTTCGCTCGAACCTTGCCTCTTTCGTTCACACGGACTCCGAGTTTCTCTCTCTTTGTGATCACTCATCAATCCGATGTGACTTTACGAACGGAAAAGCACTACATAGTACCGAGCGCGTAATGGATCCGAACTGTGGCCTCACCGGCCGAAAAGGTTCCCGTGTGGCATCGCCCCCTCTTACTGCGTGCAGTGCAATGAGCACGACCTACACCCGGAATGCAGATGGATGATCCGCTACATTACAATACATGAACACGAACGTCACTCGAACCCGGGTCATCTATACTGTTTCAATTATCATCATTCCGTGGTCGTACTGGCTTAATCGCGCACGTGCTGCGTCACCTGGCGAGCCCTCCCTCTAGCCATGGCGTCCGCACACAAGTTCGTGTCGCCCATGATATCGCCCAGCTCAGACGTCTCATCTCGGTCATGCCGGTCGAGGCGACCGAGACAAAACGTCCAACGTCTGTCTATAGAGCCTCAACACGCAGATCTCAGAGATATGGATCTCCGCATCGCCGTCAAGCTTTTGAGCGGCGACCCTGCCCCGGGTCAATTATCCTGATCACGACCGTCCAGGCTCCGCACAAACTCAGAGACAACCCAAAGTCATACGCGCACCGGCGTGCCTTTTCCTCAGCACCGGCGCCGCGGTACGATGCCCTCTCTGATCGTCGCGATGACGGACGCCGTGGGTACCTTTGGAAATGTCCTCCCAGTAATTGGGAGACTTGTGCCGACCCTGCTCGCAACGTCGGCAAGTCGCAACACATGCTGTCATCAGCGAAAGTCGCGGATATGAATTGTGTGTACCAATGGAAGCTTCCACAGCTCATCCCCAATTCAGGTTACATTGTACGAGACATACTTCCAAAGTTGGGACAACCTCGCCTCCAAGCTATCAAACAGACACACCTACATGGCAGACCGCCAACGGTGGAATGGAACTGCAACATTCACTATGGCTATGGTGGATGTGCATATTGAAGCAGGTACGGTGGTTGGTCATGTTGGTCATGTGATGCATGCGACTGTTGCACATACGCCTGTTGCGAATAATCGTGCAGATGCTGAGCTAGTGTGCCCGTCGTCATTATGAGAGGCGTCGCCGCTTCGTCTCTGCAAAAAAAAAAAAAAAAACCATCTGAGCATCCACCACCATCCACACTGAGCACCACCCACCCAAACACCGTCTTGATCAGATCATCCAGCATGGCCTCTTTCTTCAACTTTTCTTCCCCCGCTTGCGCTCGTACCACTCTACATGTACATGAGATCGATATCGTCGTTCAGGGGCATTGAGACATCGACTCACCTCAGTTCTTCGATGAGCGCGGCGTGTGTCTCTAGCGCATATCGCCATTTGGCTTTTTGAATGACATACTTGACCAGTGCTGGCGAACGGCCAAGTATCAGTCCAGTTTGGGGGTCCATCAATCGGGCAAGGTGCAGAGGCAGCCCATCGTCTTCGTCGTCATCTTCGAGCACCTCGTCCTCGTGCTCCTCCGGCTGAAGAACGGGATTCTCAAAGTAGTCGACCGCAAGCGCACCCGCCTCAGACGGCGATCGGGGCTCGACCTTGAACGTGTTAAACGCAGACGGGGGCTCAGCGGGTGCCGCATTTGCGGCGTTGGGCTGAGGCGAATCCCCGCGCTTGCGTTTGCGCGACCCACCCCGGCCGGACGGGGGCGGAGGCATGTTGTGCTGGAGGCGCATGTGCTTTGCGAGCGCATCGGAACGGGTAAAGGATTTGTCGCATTCTGTAACCCGGTCAGTCAGTCGACGCCGTCGTCGGAACACATCGCCTTGCCTGGTCGGGAGCATATAAAGGGCTTCTCGCCCGTGTGCGAACGGATGTGCGAGATGAGTGCGAAACGGGACGTTTGAGCGAGCCCGCGGCGGTTGCACGTGGACCACTCGCATGTGTAGTTGGACTTGTGAACGCCAATGTGGGCTAGGAGAGGCGCGCGCGTCACTCGCGTTCACGACAAGCCAAGGCCCGGAATCGGCTTACTGGAGTGGATGTGCTCGATGAGCGTGGGCAGGTGGGTGAACACAACACCACAGTCGTCCCAGAGACACGTCACGGTGTCGACGCCTTGTTCTGCAGCAGGCGCTGAAGAGGACGGACCAGGCGACCCGGCAGTCTCGTCGGGGGCCGACGTGGGGGCGAAGCTGGGCTCATCTTCGGACGAGTCGTCGTCGTACTTGAGCGACGTCTGCGAGAACGAAGGCGACGGTGAGCGAAATGTGGGCGGGGGCGAGTGCATCGTGGACCGCGTCGAGCAGGCGTTTAGCTTTGTTTGGTCCTGTCGGGTAGCTCGAAACGCTTTTCTCTTCTCGGCTAGCTATTAGTAGTATGCTTGTGGTGAGTACTACGCGCATGTTTCACAACGCTAGACTGACAATTTCATTTATTCTATAAATTCCTTGATCGCTCGCGCGACGCCTTCGACATCTTCTGCAAGATGCCAGTGTCCCACGTCCTTCATCGTGATCACTTTCGCCTTTGGAATATGTTCTTTCAAAAACACCACCACCGCCTCGGGTGATATCTTGTCCTCCTCGCCCGCCAAGATCAGCGTGTCCGCCTCGATGTTGGCGTACTGCGGATCTCTGGCGTTCACCCCGGCCAAACATGCACGCACGTACCCTTCTACTGGAGTTCTCAGCAACGACGCCCGAGCAAAATGACGCGCGAGGAACGCCGTCTCGAGCGACCGTCGCGACATGCCGACCTTGGATATCCCATCTGCGAGCGCGATCATTCCGCCCTTGCCTACCGCTTCGGCGCGCGCCCTGAGCATTGCAACGCCAGCGTCGTCGAACTGCTTGACCGGACCCAAGAGGACTGGCAATACCGTCGTCTAGCAGTCTTTTTTGGGTGACTGTATACGCGAAGGGCTGCTCACTGAGTTTCACGACCCTTTCAGGGTAAGTTGCGGCTAGCGTCGTCGCCGTCATCTGCACGAGTGCGCCCTTCAGTTCGCCGCGAAACGAATCCGGATCTTTGCAGGACGCACACCACCCATCGAATGACCGATCACGACTGCGCGATCCACGCCGTGTATGTCAAGCACCGCCCTGGCGCTTTCCGCAAAATTAACGATTGATACCTCATCACCGCTCAGCGGACTCAAACCGTGTCCCTCCAGGTCGAACGTAATGATTTTACGTGTGGTCGCGAGTCTAGATGCCTCTATAACAGGCCCGATGTTTGCGCCCGAACCACCTAATCCATGAATGAACAAGATAGGCTCCAGCGCGGGCGATGATCCAGGCGGAGGGGAGGTATGCTCAACGTGCAACTGTTGCCCTGAGGGAAGTGTGATCCTGCTCGCGTCGGGTGGACTGTCTGCGTGTCAGATGAAAGTGGAGGAATCAACGTCTCCCAACGCACAGTGCCATGTTCAAACGATGGGGACGGGCGTGCCTATGGACCCAAAAGCGAAAGGTGACGTGGCTCGAGATCGATAACGACCCTCTCAGCTGGTATTGACTTTAAGTTCAGTGAGAGGCCGCCGTGACTTCGTGTGATCTGGTGGCACGCTTCGAGACAAGTTCGCCGTGCAAGCTATTCTTGAGTGAGCGAAATACGTCCGACGAATCCCTCACTGCCCTTGTGATCCCTGATGTTACACGTCGAGAGGGAAAGACCTGTCAGACGTATGTACGTGCGTTGTTGCTTATCATGTGTTTAATCTCAATCATGTGGCGCAAAGCGTCTGCCTTGGTGGGGAAAGTGTTGTTACGGAAAACTCTGTCCAGTCGGGCTTGTCCACGGTGAGCCATTGCTAATATGGACAACGTTCTCAAGCGGCTCCATAATCCCCGTCGGCCTCCGTGAACAATTTTGGTGCGCGCAGATCTGCATTCAGTGCACGCCGTCGGGCGTATGCGGACATGGATTGCCCCAATGTTGATGTTGCTGATCTTCAGGCAGAACGATTTGACTAAAGGCTGGTCCCACATCCTGGTACGGTATCGCTTTTGGAGGACGGGGCTGACCCGCATTTGTGTATATAGTGAGAAGCTATTCAAATTTTTTTCTCTCTGCCTCCGGGGATGACCCTTTTCTGGTCCTCCGTCCTTACGTCTGCACCCTAGGTTTTCGTCCCTCTCTCCGTTGCGTATGTGTGGGGGGGGTGCATGTAGGTGCGACCAAAATTTATGAAACGCACACTTTATCCGATTGCCACGGAAGATCATGGCGCGCTCTACAGGGATCGTCGTTATCCGGGGCAGATTGTGCACATCTCAAACGTTCCCCGTCGACGGTGGGCAGTGTCCATACGACCTTGTTCTAATTTTTTTTTTACTTCCCGCGAAGCAACACGGACTTGCCCGTCAGCGGCACCAAATGATTTACTGATGAGCGGGTACGTCGTCATTGTCTTCATCGCCTCGTTCGAAGGTTCACGATATAGCGTGTCATTGGTAGGTGAAGTTCCAGGCCATGTTCTCATTGGCTTGCAAGGTTACATGGGCTGGTGACGTTTCTAGCCGCTCTTTTTCTTTTTTGACTTTGGCCAATGATCTGGCTGAATTTACTAGACGGTCCCGCACTGTCACTGGCATTCACTGGTATTTTTTGGTGCGGTCGTCACCTATATCAAGAGGTTGTCAACGCATTTTCTGAAGCAGGTGTCATCGTATGCCTGCAATCCTTGGCTAAAGGTCTTTGCTTTCTCCGACCAGCACTCACACCGATGCACGGGGTGATTTTCAGGGCATTGTACTCCGTCGTGGAAAGACACACGTATGGACTAGAAATATGCATTGCCCCCGTGAGGAGAGAGATGTCGCGGCGCCAGAATTCTTCGAGGGGTGATGATGATTGATATTTTTGAGTAACCCGCCTTCCTTTGAAATCGTCTTCGCGCGGAGACCCCGCAGGTTCTTGCATCAGGATCAAGGATCGAGGGAAGCTCACTCTATTTAGTTCCTAACAAGAGTTCGATTTATTCTTGAACTTCGCGGCTATGGAAACCGCTCTGCCTTGCAACCATCCGCGGTGACGACGTCTATTGTATGGCAAGGTTCGGTCAAGCGATTACGCGAACCTTATCCGTTCTCTCTTTGCGGGGTTCGGCGTTTTGCTTCCAACGACGGGAAAGCGCAAACACGCTGCGCCAGGACAAACTAGGCTTCCTGAACGCTTTTGATGAGCCGCCACAGGCAAGGCATTCGCTCCCAAAGGTCGGGGTCTTGTCGTTTACCGGCCAACGGAGAGTTGAGTCCCGCCGCACCTATTGTCTAGGGCTTGCGCCGCTTTAAAGTGATCACGATCGATTCATACACATGGACTGTGTTATGAAAAGCCTGGTGCAGGTGGGGCGCTGTAGGCCCGTGAATTACCCAGCTGATATACTCGCAAAATCGGCGTCTGTAGTGCTTTCTCCAGCAAGCATTCATCTTGCGCCCATCGGCAGTGATTGGTCGTGTCCCATGTTCATATGTCGCATTTGGAGGGACATCGTGTAGAGGCGCCGTTGTTCCACTTGGCGTCCTTCCAGAGCGGCGGTATATAGGCCGAGACTCTTGATATGATCGTGGGCAACAGTGCTCACTCCCACCTATCCTGGACCAAGTCATGGCCGCGCCAGATGTACAACGCACATTGCTTGCGAACTACAAGTGAGCGATCGAACCAAACCGGCATATATTATCTGATAAACACATTACCAGCTGGGATCCAGCGGCCATCCCTGCGACGAGCACTTGGGTTCCCCCGCGATGGTATGCCTGATACCCCGGCCGTGGGCCACGTCGTGCTGACGCCGGATAGGATGTTGGCACAGGATGCTCCGCGTGAGACCCCCAAGCAAACGAATGTCAACGGTCTAGGAGAGGCATGGGATCCCTATCATCCCACTGTCCATGGAGTCGATCTCGTAAGACGACGGGGTGATCTACCGTTAAAATGATCGACTGATCACCCGGCCAGACGAAGCCAGACCCGCGTCTGAAAGTGCCCAACGTAGAATTCACATTCGGCAGCGACGATACAGTCATCGCGTTCGTCGACGTCCACATTCTCGATTCCACGGGCGCAACACCGTACCGAGGGGACGTGCTCATCAAAGGGAAGCGCATCGTCAGCGTCGGTGGTAAGCTCGCACCCGAGGCGCTGCAGGGGGCCCTCGTCATCGCCGGAAGGGGTCGCACTCTCATGAGCGGCCTCTGCGACGCACATGCACACGCGACCTGGATCGATTCACTCACTCTGGACGACATCACCGCGTTGCCCATCGAGGAGCACACGCGACTTTCTTTCAAGAGTGCGAAACTGTTCTTGGACAGCGGCTATACCATGTGCGGTATGTCGTCGTCGTCGCTCTGTGCCGAGCCTAGTTCGGTTTAACGATGGACACCATTCAGTCGGTGCGGCCGCCGCTAGGCCGACCATGGATCTCGTCGTCCGTAGTGCTATACAAGCGGGTGAGGTTCCTGGCCCTCGCTATCTCGCCAGTGGTCAAGAGGTATGTTCTTGACCGTGCTTTCGTGGGAAGGTATGTTGAATTCAATAGATGGCGCCGCGTAGCGGTGCTCTTTGTGAAGGGATAACATCATACGTCGAGACACCCGAGGAAATTGCAAAGACCATCAACGCGTTTGCTGATGCAGGTGTTGACGGTGTTTGTACTCCCGTTCTTCCCGTCTGCATCCCCTGAGTGCGACTGTGATTACTATCTAGGTCAAGCTGTCCATGAGCGGTGACGAGATCCTTGAGCACCTTCGCGCCGAGGATACTACGTTCTTTGATGAGCTCGTCGCTGCTGCCGTCGAAGCCGCTCATGCTAAAGGCATCCGTGTTTGCTCTCATGCTCGCTCCGAGGAAGCTATTCGTCAGTCCATTCAGTATGGCGTCGACATTCTGTACCATGGCTGTACGTTTCCCCCTTCCGATAGGACCAATCTGACTGAATACACGCAGCATTCATCTCCAACGAATCCATGGATGCCCTCGAAGCGCAAAAGGATCGAATTTACGTTGCACCAGCCTTGAATATCCTTTACTCGTCCTGGCTTGTCGCTGAGAAAGAAGAATGTGTGACCCTTTACTTACTTTGTTTTTACTACCCTGACACTGATTCCATTACCAGTCGGATTCAAGCGATCTTTCGCACCAAAGTACAAGCGAGAACTGGACATATGTATTGCTGCCTTGAAAGAGATGAAGACACGGGGCATCAAGATTCTTCCAGGGGGTGATTATGGGTAACGACCTGATGTCCATTCAAAGCATATCCCCACCTAACTTCCACCGTGACAGCTTCGCGTGGACGCCTCATGGGTATATACGTGTTGATGGATCAGGTCGAAAGCTAACTCTATCTAGCTCTTACCAGGACCTCGAGCTGTTCGTCAACCTTGTCGGCTTCACGCCCATGGAGGCTATTCTGTCCGCCACCGCACTAGGCGGTGACATCATGTTGCATCCTCACGAACTGGGTAAAGTTCAACCAGGTTTCTACGCGGACCTTATCCTCGTCGATGGCAACCCACTCGAAGACATCAGCGTTCTGACGCCGAAGAATGGGAAGCTCGATGTTGTGATGATCGTGGGTGACGATGTCGCGATTGACTGGTGTTTGCGGTGTTGAACGAGATTCACAGAACGGACAAATCCACAAGAACAAGGACGAGAGGGCGTGAACGAGGGTTTCCTCATCACCCAATGTACAACGATTTTTTTTGTGGCGCCCTTTTGTATTTGCCTGTACCTTCGCCAGACGGATGAAATTGATTGACGTCGATGATCTTTTCATGTCTTGTTTGATGAGAATGAGAGTCAACTCTGAAGTCGTCAGGTACAGTCACGAGAATGGACACTTTGGTATCGTACCATGATTCCCCCAATGACATATTACTATTATGATGCCAGATCTTGTACGTTGAATCCTATAGCATTTTTTGTCCCCCTTTCCTCCCGGTTTTTCGGCTTCATTCCGTCGGGAGTCTTGCGTACCGTAGGTTGTCCATGACCATAGTGGGACGGACGATCCTATGGAACCGCTGGCTGGGGGGACTTTGAGGCCAAGCGATTACACTTGAATTTCATCCGTGGATAAAGAGGTGAATGGCCTGATGAGTATTATCAACCTCGATATCATACTGACCCCCGAATTGGTTGCGAGTTCAATCCGTACGATCCTCGGAGGAATGACACGCCTTTGCTTCAGCCTTCTGCGATGACGCCAATCGCTCGTAGTTCAGCAAGTAAGTCATATTTAGAGCGTTACAGCACTTGGACCTGAACAGCGCAGTGCTTGTCCTACCTACGACGACCCTTGATATCTCGGTACGAATCAACAATCGACTGGTCACCACTCCGATCACAGAGCGCGGCAACATGTCTATCAACCCGACCCTGTCTTGGTCAAAATTTGACAGAACTCGGCTCATATATCAGACTTCGGGTCGGTTACCCTTTACTTTGAGCCGAAACACTTGTTCTTGAGAGGCAATTGCATTCCGCTTTATGCTCAGATATTCGTACCATGTTTTGGTGACGCTTCGCCCACTCAACGTGGTATTTTTTGGGAATGTTTCTCGCGGCAAAGTATGCGGTAGGTCAAGACATTGGCTGAACGATCGATCAAATTTAGATTATAAAGTGGAGTGAAAAAGCCTTGCTCAAGGGACTTTGACCAAGAAAATCCGTAGTAGACGGTGGGTGATACTGATTTGCGCGAGGTTGCTGGGGAGGGGATCAGTTGGAGGCGGTGATGAAATCGGAATTTCATGATATCCATCAGGACTAAACGATGCCAAGGCATCGGCGACGCACCGTTTCCAAGCAGGTCTTCGGACGTGTGTCAAGTTGGTGATATGATTGATATGATTGACGAGGTGACTGACAAGTAGGACTCGCTCCGGGAAGATACGAGACAAAGTTGGGCCTCGGAGGATGCTGAATGAATGGAGGCATTGACCACCCACTCCGAGTTGAACGTGTTTTCAAACTCATGACGATATTGGTACCGACATGAGTTGGAGTAGTGTCCGATTCACTTCAAAAAACATTTGAGAAGGGAAGCAGTTACTTGGAATTGGACAAAATGCGACTTGAAGAGGCACCCTTCAAATCGATTTCTGCGAGTTAGGGTCTCTTCTCTACTGTCAACGTTAACAACGGCGCGAAGTAACCTGGATGAGACTGCCAGAGATGCCAGAGATGCCAAATGTACACAGCCCAGCTGGAGCTCGCCGGCCATAGCCTATTACTGGTTGATGGTTGAGATATCTCAACTGAGCAAATTTTCAAGACGCTTCAGCTAGCGGATAAGTGCCAATTTCTGGCTCCGTGACACCGCCGCTGTCTAAAATTTACGGATCTTCCGGCCAGCGAGCACTGTTCACAGTGTAGGCTGGATCCTCGGAGCGTGGCCCGTCGATCCAGGTTGCCAATGTCGTATCGTCTTGCAACTCATGATGCTACTGCATAGCATCATACCGCCGTTGACGGGACAAAACCCGGTGAGCTGTCAGTACTAGAGAATCGGTCTGCAACAAGGGTTCGCAACAGGACGATGTTTAACTTGTCTAATCCCTTAACCTCGCGTAGGTCTTCGACAAAGTACTTGGCGTACTATGTAGCGAATGGGCTCTTCCGGTGATCCGGCAGCACAAAGTCACTGCCAGTGACACTCCTGGCATGTGCCCATCTTTGCCAAGACTATGTCCGTAAGCAAGCATCACAGGTTCCTGGAATACACTCAGCCTCATCCTTTGATCCTTTATCAGCCATACATAACAACGATACTATCTCACCCCTCGTCAATATCCCAGCAAACCCCATGTCTTCCACCAACGAGTTCCCCTCAGAGCCAATTCCAACTCTCACACTGCCACTTGTGTCGACTCTGCACGAACGCACGCTGGCCGTGCTTTCGCATCTCGTCAAGACCAACTCCATTTCGACATTTTTCAAGGAATCTGACATACTCTCTGATTTCCGGGACGCCATCAAAACGAAGGAAGGATCCGAAACATCGTTTGAGACGTTTCACGACAATGTCCCTCTCAGCGTCTATGAGCATTACCTTCCCTTTGTGTCACGAGTCTTTGAAAAGCCCTGCAAATTGTCCTCGATCGAGAACCTGATGTCTCGCGGTTTCCCAGAGTTCATCGCACACTCGGCTGGCACGTCCTCTGGTGCAACAAAACACTTTTTGAAATATCGTCATCCGGAACACATGTCTACTTCAACCTTGCAGACAATGAGGGCTTCAAGTGCAACCCTCCACCCTGGCGGAAAGAGCTGCATCGTTTACTCCCTCCGGTATCGTGAAGTGATCGAAGGAGTGGACGATGATGGGGATGTCAAAGTTAAAATGCCGGTATGCTTGATGTCTACTGGCACTGTCAGGATGTATACGCAAATGGTGGGACCCTGATGATGCGTGCCTTCGTCCATGACGCTAACTGGTTCCCAGGATGTTGACAGGGATACATTTCACCGCACGCTAAAGAGTATGCAATATTCAGCGTTTGGACGTTTTAATTGAGCCGAAACTGACCCATTCACTAGTGCCTGATCAATCTTCTCCATTGGGTGTTTCCTTCATCTCCAACTATAAATCATTTCTCTTCATGCATGCTCTATTCGCCCTCTATGAACCCAAGGTCGAACTCATCAATACGATGTTTAGCACCGTGTTCCGTGATCTTTGTCGTGTCATCGATGAGCAATGGGATACATTGATCGACTCCATCAACACAGGCTCGATTCCGAATTCAGTTGAAGTGGACGGCCTTGAAGACACGCTCTTGGTGGGCCACAATTCCCGCTGAGATATAAGAATTCTCCTCTTTCCTAATACATTGGTTAGATGTTCTTGCCCCCAAATCCAGAACGTGCAGCGGAACTCCGTATGATTCCCAGAAATATGCAGCACTCTCCTGGATGGTTGACTAAGATTTGGCCCGGCTTGCGCGTTGTCATTGCCATCTCGAGCGGGCCATTTCAAACGGTTGTTCCCGAAGTGAGTTCCGGGTGCATTGCATGACGTGTTGTTTGCTTAATGTTAATTAGATCCGACATTACATGGGTCCAGACGTGGAGCTACGCACATTGGGTATCAACTGCAGCGAGGCATTCTTCGCGCTGGCGTACGATCATCGGGACCCTAGCTTGTACAAAGTTGTTGGATCAGATGACATCATCGAGTTTCTTCCCATAGACGCTCCGGAAGAGTCCAAGTCTCTTACACAGATGGTATCTATGTTTCACATCAGTCCACCCTGCAATTGGATGTTCTGACACCTTTCTTTTCAAGTGGAATGTTGAAGCCGGGGAAAAGTACGAGGTTGTGCTCACGACGAGAGATGGACTATGGAGATACCGCCTCGGAGACGTTGTCGAGGTTATTGGCTTTGATCCCCGGGATGGCCAGCCCATCATACGCTATCTCGAGGTCCGTCCGCGTTGCTTATCAAGTAAATCGCCCCTACTGACCTCGTCTCGCGACAGCGACGGGGGTGAGCCGAAAGTTAAACTAATGTATGTTCGGATTTGCTCAACTGACTCGCATACGTAGCGTCTACATACGTCTTGCCAACGAGATAGTTACCGGACAGGAGCTCTTGGACGCACTTCATTCGACTTCGGATTCGCTCGGAAACGTTTCTGAAGTTTGCGTGGGCCCCGACTTCCGGGAGAGCATTCCCCGTTACTGCTTCTACGTAGAGCTGCAAGGAGAGCTGGGTATGTTTCCCCCGTCGCTTCGTTTATTTAGCTCGCTGCTCACGTGTAACCTCGAGGCCCTTTTCCAAACCTTGCGTCTCAACAACTCGGAGCGCATCTTGCGCGACGCAACGAGAATTATTTGAAGGAAACACAAGCTGGAAAGGTAGCTCCTCCAGTCCTGCGCGTACTCCGTCAGGGGACGTTCGGTGAGTTCAGGGATTGGAAGATCGACACAACCGGCGTTGCTGCCGGGCAAATCAAGGTACCGCTCGTGGTATGGGACGAGAAAATCCGGAGCTGGTTGGCTGAGCGAGTTGTCCGGGAATTCTAGACTAGACGAATCACTAGTCTAGATTTTCGTCCAGGTTGTAAAAACTAGCACCCTTTCCTTTGTTTCCATAGACCAATGTACAAGATTACTTTATTGAAGAAACTGTCGCTCTGATATTTTTCTGGCGTATGCATATGTGGCATGTCACCAACACTATCTCTGTTCCCCGACGGATTACTGCGTTCCCATCCGATTTGCAGGGCGTGGACCCACGAGGATAACGGCCACATTGTACTCTCGATTATCTCTGGTGGCTTGTACCGAGAAGAGGTTAGCTCCAAAATTGTTCTGCGACTGCGACCAATCGGGGTGTCATTGCGGGCGATTTTCGAGGGCCACTCGTCATTTCACCTGTCAAAACGATTTCCAAGATGAATTGAACGTTGGATGGGCAAAGTCTTAGTGTTTCATTCTCAAGCCTGGTCGCCCCGTCGATATCATTAGCCCGTCTCCTTTATTCGGGAAATTCTGTGTGTAAATCCAACTGTTCAACTGGAGGTGAGTCGTTGATCAATTCATGAAACTAGGAAGAGAAATGTGCCTTTTAAATCCCCATCTATCTGCTTCCCAAACTTATTACAGCAGTTTGAGAGAATGCTGATCGTATTTCCAGAATCGAATAAACAAGCATACACAAGTTCCCAGTATTCGAGGCTACTCGCACCCAACGAGGACAGACTTTCATTTTGTTGTTTTCTATAGTTGTATGGCGCGAGAAAGGGGGAATGGAACATCTTGACGAGGCCCACAGTTTTACATTACGTGGGACCGTGATCGTCGTCTTCGGAAGCACAGCCCAATTACTTGGTTCCATCCAATGTTCCCGCCCATTCAACGCTGTGAGAGCGCTCATAAACCTGTCGAGTACACCTTGCGTTCGTAGCCGTCTTGAGTGACATGGCTAGGCATGTTCACGGAGCGAATCAAATTGTCACCTGAACCGAGAAAGCAAATGCGCAGCTTGTTCAAGGGTCCCAGTTACGTCGGATGTGATGGTGCGAACTTGAATGCAACTAGAAGGATACTGTTTGTCATCGGGTGAGGAGACTTTCCGAGTATGTGCCCGTCCTGAATTGCAGAACCAGATAAGGGAACATATGAACATCTTGTTAAACCGGTCAGAGAAAAAAAAGGTCGAGTGAGACAAGACACAAGTACTCACCTTTGGCCTGTGTGAAAGGCAGAACGGCGGTATCAATCTAGCCAAGGTCCCGTTTAGCAAGGTGTTGAAAGCACGCTGCCTATGCATAGATTGCCGAATCAGTCAGGACTTTACTAGTTGACAAAAGAGTACCGGCGGTTGAATGATCCAACGCAGAGCTGTCATGATGGCGATCGTGACACATTGTCCGGCTTTTTTTGAAAAAAAAAAAAAAAAAAAAAAAACTGCCATCACACCCCTTCTCAATCTCACACCAACTGCACAGCGGTGAGCAGGTGGGCATCTCTGAGGCAGTATCGCGCAACCGCTGACCCCATCGTGACTCGTCGACTCTGCACTTTCGGGCGCTCTCAACCTTTCGTGTACTGAAACCATGCAATTTCAAGTTAATGGTCGGCTACTAGTTGCGCCGAACGTACCTCGCAGAGTGCTTCGGCCAGACCCTCATTAAATCCACCACGATGCGGCTTCCGTGGTTGCCCGATGCTATCCTGCTGGCCATCGGCGTTCATGCAACCTTCCTCCATCCCCAAATTCCATCTGTGAACTTGTTTTATCCTGACGAGCTCGACCAGGTGTTTGTTCTCGGCGCTGAAACACAAATATTCGTCGATGAAGCTTACGCATCGGATAATTACCCTCAACCCAATGGACCGACTCTACTCGACTTTGCGGAGACTTTCCGATCCGATTTAATTCATCTGACATCATTTCCGTTCCCTCCAATCCAAGTTAAACCACTTGGCCAGAGCGATATCGACAGTGGTGGTTCGGCTATCGTCCTGACGCTCAATCCCTCAAGTCATCACACACTCTACTCAGGTCTCCCCACACCCGAGGGCTACGACTTCATCGTCTCCAACCTGTCGTTTATCATTTCTGGGTCTGGGTCGATTGGTGTGTGGTGGGGAACAAGGACACTTTTACAACAGCTTGTGCTGTCTGAGCAGGGGTACAACGGAACATACACTATCCCAGCAGGAAATGGAACTGATAGTCCTGGTTGGGAAGTGCGAGGCTTCATGCTCGATGCTGGACGTCATTGGTACACCACCGAGTTCCTTGGTGAGTATTCAATCATACACACCCACACCCCGTGCCAATTAATATTTCAGCCGAAATCTGTACATATGCGTCTTTCTTCAAGATCAACGAATTCCACATCCACGCTTCCGACAATACATGGATACCTTCGCTACTCTACGGCCCTGACTGGCGCGCTCTGTATTCCGGGTTTAGGTTTAAACCGCCCCGGGATTCGCCTGTCGCCGGCCTCGTTCCTCATCGCAACGAGTCGTGGAGTGCCACCGACTTTGCGGTTCTCCAGTCACATTGCGCTCGGCGTGGTGTAACCATTGTGCCCGAAATCGACACTCCTGGTCATTCCCTTGGAATATCAAAATGGCGCCCCCAGTTGATGCTCAACGGGATGCCTGACTCTCTCAATCTCAGCTATCCCGAAACGATACCTACTATTCAATCTATTTGGTCTCAATTTCTTCCTTGGTTTTCGTCTGCAGAGGTCTCCATCGGTGCTGATGAATACTTGCCGGCACTAGCCGACCAATACATCTCATTTGTCAATGAAATGTTGTCTTACATTAGAAGAATAAGTGGGAAGGGTATTCGTGCTTGGGGCACATACGAACCAAGCAACAAATCCTCGATCTCGACCAATGTGACGATACAACATTGGGACTTCCCAACCGCCTCGATCCCCCTTGATCTCCTCGACTCTGGTTACCGAGTCATTAATTCTGAACAGGCTTTTCTCTACCTGGATGGAAAGTTCCCTGGGGAAGGCGAGTTCCCACAGACACTTAATGTTTCCCTCCTCTTTTCTGGTACTACTGCCGAGGGCGGCGGATGGGCGCCCAATGTCTTCAGTGCAGAGGACCCTGCAAATAACACAGCCTACAACACCACGGGGCTCCGAGGTGCCATTTTTGCGCTCTGGAATGACTGGGGACCAAACGCCACGACACCCCTGGAGACATACTACCAGCTATCACAGTCTTTGGCTGTGTTCGGAGAAAAGGCCTGGGCTGGGTCTGGGATTCGCCCGTCGGAGCTAACGATGAAGCAATTTCAGGCCATCTATCCACCACTTAATGCTCGTGCCCCTGGGCAGAATCTTAATCGTGCTGTGAAGAATAAGACGTCAGGCGATGTCGTGTTTGCGGTCCAAGGATTGCCTTTCTTGCCGTTCCATACTGGGGTGGAGTCCGTCGGCCCCCCATACACTCTTTCGTTCAGCGTACGGCCTTGTGCTGCCGATGTGCGTACAGTTGGAAATACGACGGGCGCTGAACTATTCAAGGGGATAGATTCTACGCTATACGCGTCTTCTCTCACGTTTTCCTCCAATGCGGAGTATTACCCATTGCCTCCTGCGTTCCAATTAAAGCCAGACGTTTGGACGAACGTGACCATTCAGGCGACCAGGGATTACACGCTTGCAACCATCGTTCAGGAGGGCGGTAACACGGAGACGTATTGGTATCAGACCACGCTGAACATATGGGGCGACTATCTCACGCAAGCTAACATGTCGTTTGCTGCGCCAGCGGCGACGATCGGAAGTGAAGGATTCGGCGGTGACATAGCCAATGTTGTGTTGCGTATCGATTGAATATCAGATTTCCATGGCTTGCGATCTTGTGCTGCTAGATGCCCTGTGTACGACTGTTAAGGTTATATAGCATTAGCGCCCATGTATGCATCTTCCAGTGAATGATTGCTCATCAACGTTCACCGCTGGCCCGCGAGCGACGAGGCTTTTTTGCTGCATGTTGTGCCCTGTGGATTCGCGTTGTGGTTACTAGCAGTACTAGTGTTGTCTGCTGACCACTGGCGAGTGGACATTGAAATCCTGCAAGCCACAGCAAGACGCTGCGATCCACTGGTGAGCAGTCTATCTTCGGATTCAATGACTCGTAGGATTTACTTACATCTTATCCTGTAAAATCCCCCGAGGTTTTCTACTGGTGCTCGAATTGCACCATGCGGTCATGGTAGACGGTCAGTCATCCATACAGCAAGTTGACATCGAGACGTTTCAAGGCAGAATGTTCGAGTCGTTGGATGCTGTGTCAATTATTTTCCATGCCCTTCGGGATTCAAGGTCTGTGTGACCCTTTGCTCTCATGAATCCGAGTTTGCTCATGACCCTGAAGCAGTCCCCATCGCCCACTACACATCAGAGCTTAGAAAGCTCTTTCCAACCTGTGCCCTCCTAATGACATTGCCCTCATGCAACCTGAAGCAGTAGTGTAAAAATTCCGACCGTCGATCTCCTGATATGGAGAAGTCGGGCGCCCAAGTGCTTCATCTTGGTATAAAAGAATCGACGTTTCCCTGTTCCCCTCAGATATCCTTCAGATAAAGCATGTCCTTTTTCACCGCGCTTTTCTCCTCGCCGCGGCCGGTTGCGCGGTCAAGCGGGTCTTTGTTGCATGCACACGAAAATATTGTCGCTCCCCCGCCGCACTGGACGTGTGTTCACCACTGTCCTGTTGACCATTACTCATCCCAGTTTCACGACCATCGATATTCGCCTTCTAATTCCAATTTCGTGGTATCTGACATCTGTCTGCAGTGTCGGCGAGAAAGCCAAGTGTTATCCCATCGGCTTTACTCCGTCTCTTGCAGTCAATCTGCCGGTCGCTCTGCGCCAGAATTAATCTATCTTCCCCCAAACCATGCCATGTTTGCCAACGGTGCGTATTGCAATTTTTTTTCTCCGTTGGAGCTAGAGAACCGACTTCGTGCCTTCCTGTAGTCGCGGCCCAATTCGTGCACAGCTGGGGGCCAAGGGGTCATCCTACTGTTTCGGCGATCTATGTGATCACCTGGACGGCAAAGTCCAAAAGAAGTTTCGAACAATATCGGTGAGGCGTTTGCCATTTCTTCCTCGCTATATAGGCTAGATGGAATGAACAGAAATGCTGTCGAAACCCGTGGAGAATTCAGACGCTTGGGTTTTTTTCCGGGTAACGAACAGAGGCATTTCCGTGGCGCAGATCGTGCCTGCACATTGGGAGAAGGAGGAAACCTATCGCCGTGTCACCAAAAGGCGTGCAAGATGTGCGAGGCTATTCGCCTGGGGTTCCAGCCGCACCTTCGGCGGAAAAGGAACATTCCATTGTACGTTCACAAGTCTGACTGGAAGTTGTGACGTCTTCTGATTGCGGCGTTTGCAGAAATGCCGGTGGTATTCGACTCGGCGCGGGTATTTATACCAGCGACTCGTCTTCCAAGTCGGGTTTTTCATCTGAACGTTTCACCATGGTCTGATCTGTTTTGTTCAGGGCCAATCAATACGCCTCCAACCTCCATAATCCGAATTCAAGAACCAGGGCCATGCTCGCCTGCCGCGTGGTTGTTGGCAAACCCTATGCGATGTACCGTGAAAGTCCATCTATTCGGAGCCCACCTCTGGGGTATGACTGCGTGGGTCCTGCTACTCTCCGTGCCGCCCCAAAATCCATCCTCACAACGTTTTGTGATGTAGGTTTTGGGAAAACGGGGATGGGAAAGCGACTTCTCAGACGACGAGTATGTGGTGTATAACGCCAACGCCATACACGCCGCATACTTCATCTTGTACGAAGCGGCGATCAGCGCGTGAAGCGAAATGGGCGCGATTCGGGTCCGTGCGCGTGTTTTGTTGCCCCGCCGTGTGGGCATCTCGTCCGACTGGCGTCTAACCGCCAAATCACGGGCATCAGGGGGATTTTTCTTGTGCATCGATTGACTGATGCCTACTGATCCGGACCTCTTTCTCCTTTCCGCCCTGATCTCCAGCAGTCGGCATCGGGGCATGTGGGCGCTTGGAGGGTCTATTTTGACAGCTTTACAGCTTTTGTATACAGCACACGCTTCTGGTTCAGACCTTTTCGCTTCTCTTTTTTCTCTATATGGAACTTGTTTCATCATTGAACAACCCTTGAATCAGGTGCTGCCCCGTCGTGAGCGCCACTGACGTCTACTATCATCATATTTGTCTTTACCTTGATGCACGAATGCCGACTTTTTCATGCCTAAACCTTCGTAGTAGGAAATACGTTCGGCTGCAAGGCTATTATGCATCTCGCTAGGACCAGCCATCCTTGCTCTATTGACTACGCCCATCCTTTTTGTTTTATTTGTAACGCATTCACACGAAACTTGGCACACACACGCACACACTGCTTCCCGCAGTATCAGTTTCCAGAGCGCTCAGCTCTAGATAACCGGGCCGTACACACCGCCATGGGTCGTACCGGTAACCACGATAACATGCCAACTCGCCTTCTTCCGCCGAAACTAACGTCACGGCGACCTGATAGCACTTGTCTCAGAGACACACGTCTCGCTGTCCTTATCTCTCGATAGCTGGTATGAAACGCGTCACGGCCTGTACATAGTAGGTCAGGGTCAGGAACGGCTCTCGAATGACACTCGGACGTTACTGTCGTCGTATCGCGTCGGTGGGCAATGCTCCGCCCGGTGGTGCCGTAGTGTGATGGCCACCGATAGGGACTTTGAGCGCCTGAGCAAGCTTTTTTTTTTTCTGTTCCCATCGACATACCCCTTTTTATCTTGCCACCTGACGAAGCAGTCAATACTGTCATGGCTACGCAGAAAGCCCTCTGGCTCCCAAAAGCCGGCGTTGCATTGACGCTGGACCAAAACGCGATTCCGGAACCCGGTTTAGGCGAGGTCGTCGTCAAGATCGAAGCGAGCGCGCTCAACTCGCTCGACTTGATGATTCAGTCGGGTTCTTACGCGGTTGAAGAGTACCCGGCCATCCTGGGCGAGGAGGGCGCAGGCGTCGTCGTCGACGTCGGCGACGGGGTG